>MJUU01023715.1:67777-80374 GCA_002080025.1 Modiolus philippinarum
ACCAGAAGACGCAAAATGTGTGTTGTATAGGACAATGTTGCATAAATTATATTATGATTTTATATTTTAACAGCCATTTGTTGACTTAAACTCAATATTTTGCCCGAAATTGGTGAAAAATGGGAATTTTCAACATTTCAAAATGATCCAAAGTCCACAGCTATATATGCCAAATCTGGAGGATATTTCTGCAACTATGCCAATTAATTGTACAAAGCGACACATTGGTGTCTTAAAACATTGCTAAGAAAAAACAAAGAGTGTTAAATGTGACTCTGATTACAGAAAATCTTACCCCTACCCCAACAAATTTTCCCTGAAATTGTCAATTTTTTGTCTATGTTCACATAAAAATAACCAGAACACGCAAAACATGTGTTGTATATGACATTAATGCATGACTTACATCAGAATGTGGTATCTCAACAGCCATTGGTCGACTAAAACTCAATATTTCTCCCAAGATTGATGAAAAATGGGATTTTTCAACATTTCAGATTTGTCCGTATTTCATCGTTAAATCGCAATATATGTCAAATGTGTAGAATATATCTGCAGATATGCCATTTAATTGTCCTAAGCAATACATAAATTGTCTTTAAACATTGTTTAGAAAAACAAGGAGTGTTATATGTGACTCTAAATACCGAAAATATGACCCATACCCCACCAAATTTTCCCTGAAATTGGTGTTTTTTTTGGTCTATGTTCGCATACAAGTAACCAGAACATGCAAAATGTCTGTTGTATAATACAATGTTGCATGAATTACATCATGATTTGGTATTTTAACACCCAATGGTCGACTAAAACTCAATATTTCTCTGCAAATTGATGAAAAATTGGAATTTTCAGTATTTCAGATTTGTCTATAGTTAACTGTTAAATCGCAATATGTACCAAATCTATAGAATATATCTGCAGATATGCCAATTAATTGTTCTAAGCGATACATAAGATGTCTTAAAACATTGTTTAGAAAAACAAGGGGTGTTGAATGTGACTCTAGTTACCAAAAATCTTACCCCTACCAAAACACATTTCCCCCAAAATTGTCAATATTTTTGTCTATGTTTTGATAAAAATAACCACCACACGCATATCTGCGATTGTATGAATACTATCATGATTTGGTATTTCAAATCCCAGTTGTCAACTTAAACTCAATATTTTGTCCAAAATTGATGAAAAATGGAAATTTTTAGCATTTCAGATTTGTCCAAAATTCACTTTTAAATCGTTATATGTGGCAAATCTTGAGGATTTATCTGCAGATATGCCAATTTATTGTCTTAACCGATACACATGTTATTTAAAAACACTGTTTAGAAAAATAAGGAGTGTTCAATTTGTCTCTTAATATTAAAAATCTTACCCCTACCCCAACAAAATTAAACTAAATAATCTCCAAAATATGACCGTCTGTACATATAAATGAACAAAGCATACTAATGTTTTACTTTCTTTGCAAAAGATGCATTTGATACATCATAATATGTAATTTTGACACCAAAATATGGGTAAAATTGAATATTTTTGGCGATTATAGTAAAAAATGGGAATTTTCAGTATTTCAGAATTTTCAGAAATTCAAAGTTAAATCGCTGAATAACTGCCCATAAACCGGGCGTATGATCTTAGTTTTGTTAAATATGAGGCTCTGTGTGTTTTGGTGTTTGAAAATGATATGTCATTGGACCTTTATACAATGTAAAAAGCTTTTCAAGCTAAATAAAATGAAATAAATTTTGTTGAATATGTGTGGTAAGGGGTAATATGTTTGTAATTTATGAGACTGTAGTTAGTCTAAAAGGCTTAAAAGCATACTTTCTTACTGCTTAGATATGATGAAATGATATTCAATCAACATTTTTAGGTTATATATCAATTTCATGAAGTATTTGCATCTCAAAGTCAAAACAGCAGAAATTCTGAAAAACGGAAAATTCCCATTTTTCATACATTTTCGGACAAAAGGGTCGAAATTAGACCTTTTGAAAAGTTTTAATCTACTTAAATGATCTTCTGCATGTCAGTTGTAGTGAAATACAAGCTAGAATTCCAATTACACATTATCCTTTTATCAAATAGAGCCTGAATTTTTCAAATTTTCTCTTAATTTTTAGGCGGAGGGGTGCTAATTTTGACATTTATGAACCTATAATATGTCTGAAACTAAAATTTTTGCATATAATTTGTTGCTAACATATCATAAATTATTACTGCATCTGCAATTATTAAATATATATTCAGATTTTTACGACCCTTAAGTCAAAAAGTCGAAATTGTGAAAAATCTAAAATTCCGAAAAATTCCATTTTTCAAAAAATTTTATCCGGAAAATCAAAATTTTATGGACTTTAATGGTTTTATTTTCCAACATTGTATCACAACTGATAAGGTAGGCATAAAAACTAGATCAAATGGCGAGGGTTGTTTATCTGAAAGGAATTGACAGCCTAAAATCGACATTTTCGCAATTTTTTGCAAGGGTAGGGGTAGATTTTTTGTATCCCCAGATCATAAAATTGGCGTAAAGTACACAAACTTGTGTTCATTGTAAAGCTTATAAAATTAGCTTTAATTTGATACAAAATTTCAGTACATTTTACTTATCTGTAAAAAGTTATGGAGCTTAAAAGATGAAACTTATGTTAAAAACGAAAATACAATAATTTTTCGGGTGTACTATACAAGTGGCCTTATACTGTTTATGCGTGCAGGTTATGTTCGTGTTAAAATAATTTATTTTGAAGAGGGACATAGAAGGACTAAAAACCCGGTCTGGTTCGGAAGTGGGGGGATGCATGGAAAGTGTTTCATGCCCACGGACTATAAGTTCCCCGCTAGCGGCCATCTTATATAAGGTAGGGAATCATTGGACAACTTCGAGCATGAAGATATAGTGTAGTCCTTGACATACTGAAATTATTTGCAAATAAAACTTAACCTCAATCTCAAATAAAGACAACAACTCCTGCAATGTGGAGACCGTAAAAAGTTTCCTCGTGCGAGTGATGTATGCTCTCAATATATTTCAGTTATCGTGCACTTTTTCTTGAAAGAATATTTCATATTGATTCACACCATAAAATTTTTATTATATATATATATTTTTCATTTATTTTATTTTATTTTTTTCTTTATTTTATTATTCTTATTCTACTTATTATTTTTTTTTGTCATTTCCAAATGTTATTCTGACCACCTTTTATTATAATGCCCAAATCACACTATTTTATTATAATGCCAAGTTTTCTAACAATCGACTTGATGAGCGCCTTTTTTGTCTATAAGCTGTATCTGTCCACTAGCTAAGGATACTACTTTTGTTGGACAACGGATGGCAGTGATTGTAAAAGTGCTTTGCCAGTTAATTAAGTCTCCCAAACGAAGTTTGGAGAGACTTATAGTTTTTGTTCCGTTTCTTATTATTATTATGTCGCCCCAGACGTAGTCGGGACGACATATTGTTCTTTGTCTGTTTCTCTATTATTCATTATTATTGTTTCTTTCTTCCACCTCTTTTTGTGCACGCAGGTTCTCAATGATGCCTGGACAGAATTCATTCATATTTGGTACAAAGTTGGATCACCTTATGATGTTGTACCTCCATTAAAAAAAAATTTCAAAATGGTTGCCATTTTCAAGATGGGTGTCAAGTTACGTCAGCGTTTTGAATTTGTCCGATTTCCATAAAAATCATAAAATCTGAAACATGCCTTGACAGAATTGATTCATATTTGGCAAAAAGTTGAATCACCATAAGACGATGGGCATGCAACAACAACAAAATTCAAAATTGCCGACATTTCCAAGATAACCGCCAAAATACGTCAAAATTTCAGCTTCGACCGATTTCAACGAAAATTAATTTCTAGGTAGATTCTGACACTGCGAACAAGATGGACGGGGCGACATCAGCTATTGCTTGGAAAACTTATTGTTTTTGTTGCGTTTCTTATTATTATTAAAATTCTTCCATCTTTCTTTATTCTCGTCACCTTGAACTTGTCCGAAATAGATCTCATAGACCATCAGACCTAGAGTGTTCAAATTTGTAGGATATTAGCCCCATATATCTAAATGTGCAATCATGAAAAATTTTTTCAAGGGGGGTCCATTAAAGTAATATTCTGAGGGCTCAAAAAGGGGTGGGGTCGTCAATGTTAACCTTATGGGAAAACGAAATTTTGAATGTTTTTCGCAACTTTTTTCACTGTATCTCAAAAACTATTAACACCAACTCCATGAAACTTCACAGGAAAGGTGAATGTCACATAAAAAAGGGTTCCACAGCATTGGAAATTTCAAAATAAGTACCGTTGCTATGGAAACCATACCAAAAAAATTGAAATTTTGGGAAAAAAGCAGTTTTTGTTCATAATAGTATTTTGATTACAGCAATATGTATAACTTAGATTATAAGACAAACCCTGCCCCTTTTGGAAAGGGGTTTTAAACTGATTGTATTTGATGGGGAAATCCTAAAATAACTATGGTTGCCATGGAAACTATACTAAAAACTTAAAATTTTGAGAAAATCGTAATTACTGTTGATAATTGTTAATTGTTGTATTTTTATTACAGCTTTATCTCAGAGACCATCAGACTTAGAGTGTTCAAACTTTGTAGGATATTACCTCCATATATCTAGATGTGCAATCATGAAATTTTTTTTCAAGGAGGGTCCATTAAGGTATTATTTGGGGGCTCAAAAAGAGGTTGGGTCGTCAATGTTAACACTATGGGAAAATGAAATTTTGAATGTTTTTCGCAACTTTTTACTGTATCTCAAAAACTATTAACACCAACTCTATGAAACTTCACAGGAAAGGTGAGTGTCACGTAAGAAAAGGAAATTTCAAAATAAGTACCGTTGCTATGGAAACCATACCAAAAAATTGAAATTTTGGGAAAAAGTGGTTTTTGTTGATTATAGTATTTTGATTACAGCAATATGTATAACTTAGATTATAAGGGGAACCCCTGCCCAAATTTTTTTTTTGGAAAGGTATTTTAAATTGATTGTATTGAATGGGGAAATCCTAAAATAACTATGGAAACTATACTAAAAACTTAAAATTTTGAAAAAATCGTAATTACTGTTGATTATTGTTAATTGTTGTATTTTTATTACAGCTATATGTATTACTTAGGTATTAAGGGGAACCCCTGCCCATTTTTTTTCTTGAAACAAGGTATAGAATTGGATGTAAAGGATAATGGTGCATTTGGTTGCCATGGAAACCAAGCCAGAAACCTATGATTTTGAGGAAAAAACTTGTTTTCTTCTGCATATAATTATTTGATTTCAGCTGTATAAACTAATTTATAAGGGGAACCCCTGCCCAAATTTTTTTCTTGAGGGAGTCTCGTAATGCCTTGAAATCCGATATGGGAGTTCGTTTGGGAGACTTTTGTGTTTCGCTTGCGAACACAGTTATCACTTGTTATTATTATTCTTCTTTCCCTTTCTTCTCGTCGCAATGAACTTGTCCATTGAAAATCTCAGAGACCATTAGACCCAGACCTTTCAAACTTTGTAGGATATTAGGCCCATATATCTAGATGTGCAAACAGCAAAAATTTTTTCAAAGGGGTCCAATAAGGGTAGATTTGGGAGGCTCAAAAAGGGGTGGGGTCGTCCTAAAGTAAACCTATGAGAAATTGAAATTTTGAATGTTTCACTGTAACTCAGCAACTATTAATACTAGATGCTTCAAAATTGATAGAAAGGTTGTGTGTGATTTGAGATAAAGTTCTACAGCATTGCAAATTTGAAAATTAGTATGGTTGCCATGGAAACCATACCAAAAAATGGAAATTTTGAGAAAATAGTATTTTTTGTTGATAACTGTATTTCTATTACAGCTATATGTAATATTTAGGTTATAAGGGGAACCCCTGCCCAATTTTTTTTGAAGCCAGGTATAAAATTTGCTGTAATTGATAATGGAGCATTTGGTTGCCATGGAAACCAAGCCTGAAAGCTATAATTTTGAGAAAAACGTGTTTTCTACCGTGTGTTATGTTTTGATTTCGACTATATGTATAAAGTAAATTATAAGGGGAACCCCTGCCCAATTTTTTTTTTGAAATAAGGTATAGACTTGGTTGTTATGGATATTTGAGCATTTGGTTGCCATGGAAACCAAGCAAGAAAGCTATAATTTTGAGAAAAACGTGTGTCTCTGCTGTGTGTTATGTTTTGATTTCAACTATATGTATAAAGCAAATTAAAATTCGAACCCCTGCTTAAATTTTTTTTGAAGGGGGTTTTATAATGCCCAGGAATCCGATATGGGAGCTCGTTTGGGAGACTTTTATGTTTCGCTTGCGAACACAGTTATAACTTGTTATTCTTCCATCCTTCTTTATTCCGGTCGCAATGAACTTGTCCGAACCAGATCTCAGAGACCATAACACCTAAAGCTTTGAAACTTTGTATGATGTTAGCCCCATATATCTAGATGTGAAATCAGGAAAAAAATTTTCCAGGAGGGGTCCATTTAGGGTATATTTGGGGGGCTCAAAAAGGGGTGGGGTTGTCCAATGTTAACCCTATGGGAAAATGAAATTTTGAATGTTTTGCACCATATTTCTCACTGTATCTCAAAAACTTTTAATACTAGCTCAATGAAACTTCATAAGAAAGATGAGTGTCATGTAAGAAAGAGTTCAATGGTATTGGAAATTTCAAAATAACAATGGTTGCCATGGAAACCATGCAAAAAATTGGAAATTTTGAGAAAATTGTATTCTCTGCTTGTAATTGTATTTTGATTACAGCAATATGTATAACTTAAATTATAAGGGCAACCCCTGCCCAAATTATTTTTGGAAGGGGGTTTAAAATTAATTGTAGTGGATGGGGAAATTCCAAAATAACGATGGTTGCCATGGAAACCATGCAAAAAATTGGAAATTTCGAGAAAATTGTATTTTTTACTTATTATTGTATTTTGATTACAGCAATGTGTATTACTTAGATTATAAGGGGAACCCCTGACCAAATTTTTTATGAATGGATGTCTCCTAATGCCCAAAAATCTGATATGGGAGTTCGTTTGGGAGACTTTTGTGTTTCGCTCTGCGAACACAGTTATATCTTGTTAAGTCTCCCAAACGTAGTTTTGGGAGACTTATTGTTTTTACTCAGCTGTTTTTATTCTTCCTTTTCTTCGCCACTGAACTTGTCCGGAAGTTTTCTCGATGAATATTGGTCCGATATTTATGAAACTTCACAGGATGATGGATACCCATCCCGCGGGGTGCACTTGGGTCTTGAAATTTTCAAAATGGCTGCCGTTGCCATGGAAACGGAAAAAAAGGCGGGAAAATTAAAAGTGCTCCAAATTGAACGAAACTTCACAGAAAGGATGTATACAAAAAGTCAAACACATTTTTAGGCCAAAAAATTTCAAAATGGCCACCGTTGCCATGGAAACTGAAAAAAGGCGGGAAAATTAAAAGTATTCCAAATTGGATGAAATTTCAAAGATGGGTTGTCTAGATTGTGCTGAACTCAAAGAAAGCCATCTTCTGTGTCCATTGGGGGTTGGGGGTTGGGAGACTTTTGTGTTTGTATCCAAACAACGACAGTAGAATACCGAAGGAACAAGGGAAGCGATGACTACAAAAATCGAAGTCCAAAGACATGGCAAAAACGGTAACAGATAAAAACAAAGACAAAACAAGGACGTGAGACAGCTACAATGCACGGAAATAAAAAGATAACATTAAGAACTAAGGCACTCCGGAACACAGGAACCCTAGTTATTATTCTTCTTTCTTTCTTCTCGTCCGGATGAACTTGTCCGAACCAGATCTCAGAGACTATTTTACCTACAGCTTTCAAACTTTATGGGATGTTAGCCCCATATATCTAGTTGTGCAACATGCAAAAATTTTTCAAAAGGGGGTTTATTAAGGGTACATTTGGGGTTCAAAGAGGGGTGGGGTCCTCCATGTTAACCCTATGGGAAAATGAAATTTTGAATTGTTTTCACTATTTTTTTGTGTATTTTAAAAAATATTTACTGTAACTCCATGAAACTTCATAGGGAAAATGTGATACATGTAAGAAAGGGTTCCACGGGATTGGAAATTCAAAAGTTAATTCCGTTGCCATGGAAACTATTCAAAAAAGTTGAAAAAGTTGAAATTTTGAGAAAACATATTTATTATGATAATTGTATTTTCATTACATCTATATGTATTATTATAAGGATATAAGGGGAACCCCTGCCCAAATTTTTTTTGGAACCAGGTTTAAAATTAGTTGTAATGGATAATGGAACATTTGGTGGCCATGGAAACCAAACCAGAAAGCTATAATTTTGAGAAAAACATGGAAACCATTCAAAAATTGAGGTTTAAATTTTGAGAAAACGTATTTATTATTGATAATTGTATTTTTATTACAGCTATGTATAATTTTTAGGTTATAAGGGGAACCCCTGCCCAAATTTTTTTTTGGAACAAGGTTTAAAATTGGTTGTAATGGATAATGGAACATTCGGTTGCCATGGAAACCAAACCAGAAAGCTAAAATTTTGAGAAAAACGTGTTTTCTGCTGTTTGTTATGTTTCAATTTCAACTATATGTATAAAGCAAATTATAAGGGGAACCCCTGCTCAAATTTTTTAAGGGGGTTTTGTAATGCCAAGGATTCCGATATGGGAGTTCATTTGGGAGACTTTTGTGTTTTGCTTGCGAACACAGTTGGAAACGACGAAAAGACGGGAAAAATTAAAAGTGCTCCAAATTGTTTCAAATTTTACAGAAAGGAAGTGTTTAGGAAGTGTACATCTATTTTTAGGGTGAAAAATTTCCAAAATGTCAGCCGTTGCCATGGAAACGGAAAAAAGGCGGGACAATTAAAACTGCTCAAAATTGCTCCAACTTTTACAGAAATGTTGTATAGGAAGTGTACAATTCATTTTTCTGTGAAAAATATTCCAAAATGTCAACCATTACCATGGAGCTTATTTCGGGACAAAAAAAGTCACAAATGAGGAAACTTTCTATGTAAATGAAAAAAGTCGGAAAATTGGTAGTGATTCAAATTTTATGAAATATTACAGAAGGGTTTGATAGGACATATAGATATCATATTCACACTTGGAATTCTGATATGGGAGTTCGTTTGGGAGACTTTGTGTTTGCATCCAAACACAATTATTACTTGTTTTATGTTTGTTAACAATCTCGAATCCATGACCTATATAAGACATGGATGTAACATTGTTCGACAATTAACAGTAACTTCGGTATTTTGTTATTTAGCAATGAATTCCCTAGGGACCGTTTTGAACTTACTATTAGGTATGAGCCTCGTGGTGACTTCAAGATGAAGAACAACAATAAAAGCGTTCCATTGCAAGGTTTAACCGTGTGTTTGTAGAGACATTGTCTCATGTGCATTTACTCCATATAGTTTCATTATTAATCTTTATTAATTCTTATACGGGTATGTTGATTTTCTTTAGAATTCCCAGATGGGTTGGTCTTGATATGCTGAGCATTTTTGAAGTCTAACCTTGACCTTTATCTGTTGTATATATTAAAAAAAAAAGAAATATTCATATTTTGAAAAAAAAAGGAGACTTGAATTTCTCCAAAATAGGCGGTCAGATTTTCTTTGAAGTTTAAGGATTAGTAGATCTTGCCATGCTTATTATTTTTGTCATCTCAGATTCTGTTATGTATAACGGTTTTCGAGTTATTTGTCAAAACCTGCAACTTGCCTCTGTTTTAAGCCATTTTTAATGAAACAATACCGGGCACACTTTTAAATTTTAAAACGATTGACGAAAATGTTGGCAATAGCTCACTTGCCATTTAGACCAGGTAAGCTGGAAAATAGAGCAAGACATGCTCTCCGGGAAGATAAGCCTATATTATCTGGTTTACGTGGCACCAGTAACACTCCCCATAAAAATTCCGATATTGAGTCAAATTTGGTATATGCCAGTCGATAAGATTTCTTTTATTTCTGACCAATTGTATTACTTCATGACTTATTTTCTTCTCGATAAGTCTGAATATTATGTTTAGGACGTAAAGCAATACCAATTAAATCTTCTTATTCATAAACCAAATAACAAAAAAAAAAGAATGGCAAGGACAACATGTTGAGTACTGCACAAAATAAAGCTTGCTAATTTTATCATAAACCCAAAAGAATATTGCATAAAAACCTAACAAATCATATATATGTAACGATAATAGATGTTTTATATTTATGTGTTATGTAGGTGATCTGATAAAAGTGGACAGAAATTTGTCATGGTATGAAGCGTTTCAGAAATGTAGAGATATTGGTAGTGAATTACTTACCGATGCCATAACGTTTCTACAGAAAGATACATCTGGTATGACATACTGGGTCTCATTCTTTCGACGAACAAGGATTGTTTGGGGAACAAGTAGGTATAAAAAAATAAAAGATCAAAGAAAAAACAGTATCATGTCCAATATACGAACCACGACATTCAAGGAGGTAGACTTAGGTTAAGGGACATAAATCTTGAAAATTGTTTGTATGTTAGCTTTAATTAATATATATTCTAAGCTTCTAAATAACACAGATGATTTAAATTCTCCTTCACATCAATGCTTACAAAGCATCGATGGAAATGACTGTTAGAGATTTAAAGAGTTGTCTCCCTTAACCTAGATCTACTACCTAATGACAAACCTAACCATCGATGTTTTTAAAATAGTTTGGAGAGTTATACGTTTTTATCTACTCAGTGTCGGTGTACCTTTCTGTGCATTGCCATGATCAGTTTGCTTAATACATGTTAGATAGTAGATTTAATGATCTGTTAAACTATGCATTTGTTGAAGATATGACATTTTACAATGACTATCCTTTGTTTGAATATGAGAGATAATTAATCGTAAACTTGGTAGTCAAAAGTTACAAGACAAAATACAAGTTACAGATGTTATTGTGATACATCAGCAAACAAATGAATATTTTTTATCAAATCAGCACAACCAACGTAACATCTGCGTATCTTAAGGTGGTACGGGGGTCTTAAATTTTGTCAGATAGAATTTTCTGATATTTTCATGATTTACCCTTTGTTATTAGAGCATATAAAAAATAAAATAAAAATAAGGGGTCACTGGTCATATAAGAATGAAATATGAAATGTAAAAATCTGCTATTTTGGTTGAAATAATAGGGAAAATTGGCGAATTTTAACAAAATTTTAAATTATTTTTGTTACATCAATTAGAATTTTTTTAAATTTGGTAAATTATTAGCTTATATACTGGGGGTCACCGAACTTATTTTTGAATAAATCGCAAAAAAACTCATTTTTTCCTATTATTTCTATACAAATTATCTCCCCTTAATGGAGCAGGAGTTAGCTGAAAGGTTCAATATTTTGCGTGGTTACTTGATAAAAGTGGCATATTTCATCAAATTTAACTATTATAAGACATTGGAAATGGTTTCGGCAATGTGTCATAGTGAATTCCATTTTAAGTCAAATGCGCAAGAATGATGCGCAATTTTAAACTCCCGTACCACCTTAAAAAAACTTTTCAAAAAAAGTTGGCATTATGCTGTCCACTTTATACAATTAGGCGATTTATCCGTGGTGATGATTTACTACTTAATAAATTACTAGACATCTTTTTTAAACTTTTACCTCGATAATAAACAGTAAATTTCGTTATGCTGTATGCATGTTTCAAGGAGTAACCTCTCATCAGCAGCATTAGAATCGAATAATATGGAAAGCCATAATCCAAAAGTAGTAAAAAAGAAGTACTAATTACCAAAAACGTCGAAAGAGGAGGCCAAATTCAGTACCAAGATCATCCACCGAGTGCCATGAATGGAGGAAGCCTCAGTATTTTTAAGTGGTTAGAATTTTGATAAACAAAAGTAAATTTCTATAAAAAGAAAGGTATATTTGTAAATGTATCTTTTCTTTGTTGTCCTCTTTTCTGTCATTTACCCAGAATTTGATCTTAAAAACTGCAGATGCTTTGTAAACATTTTGTCTAATTTTATTTGTTGATGACACACAGAGGATATTTCAGAAAATTTCAAGATGCCCACCAAATTGAGGGTTAAAAAGAAAATCTGAAATGCATGGCATTCTTTCAATCTTTTTGTTGGTATCTCCGTTTCAGCATCTTCCGTGCATGCTTTAGCGGCGAGCGCTCCTTGACCCATCTTTCAAAATTATTTATTGTCTCATTCTTTTCTATCCAAGATAGTTATCTTCTTGTATTGGGTTTTCTCGAATATTTATTGAACTATTAAACTATAGAGACACCGGGTAGAGAAAGGGGAGTTTTGGGTGTCATATACCGGTTAAGCCCTTCCACTGTTTTTTTTTACCCGAAAGTATTCACCAGCCCAGTAGTCAGTACTTCGGTGCTGACCCGAGAGCCGATTCTATTAAAAACCTTGCAATATCTAAATTTTTGTAAATTTTGTTGAAACTAAGGAGTATCTCCCTCATGCAAAGCTCTGTCCTTAGCTGATTTTGGCTTTACATTTAAATCATATTTGGTTATTTGTTCTCTATCAGTTTTTGAATATCTGTGAGTTAATTGTC
>MJUU01023721.1:0-50420 GCA_002080025.1 Modiolus philippinarum
AATCAAAAAGACACAATCTCTGAAAATATCACTTGGCAGTATGATTCGTCTGTTTGCGATATAAAAGTTAAAACTTTTATGATTTTTTGACAATACAATATTCAACCGGTAGTCAGCATGGTCAGACTTTTGAATATGAAATGTCAACAAAATCTCTGAAAATACCAAATAGTATATAAAATAGGGGCTAATTCTGTTCATCGTTCGGGGGAAATATACTATTCATTTTCATTGAGCATATTCAAAACACAGTTTGTAGATCCGTTTCCCGAAATGCCGTATTGTTGCCGATTTTCTGTTCAAAAGTCGCTGGGAATATTTTACAAGGACTTTTAAAGGAGGTCACTCTTTCCGTTTCACAGGTTCAATTTCCAACGCTGGGCACCCTTTCCTCGTTTTCAGGTCCGTTTTTTAACGATTTTATTGCCTCAATCCCGTTGCCCTCTCTCGCTTGAAATGGCAAGCCGCACTTCCCGCGTATACCCCATAACCCAATCTTTATAAATGACAAAAAGTCAGGTTTTCATTATGTGATTTATACTGACCAAAAATAACTCATTTTTTAAAATATTTTATTTTATCATATCCTTTTGAAGTAGTTTTATATGTTGTGATTTGGGACTAATATAATATGTTATATTAGTGCCAGTTGTGATATAGATTTTTGTAAATCTTTACATAAATATGTTTGATAAGTCAGGTTTATACTAAATCTTTACAAATGACCAAAATAATTTACTTTTTTAAAAATTTTACTTTATCATACCATTTCCAAGAAGTTTTACATGTCGTGATAAAACTTTTTGTAAATCTTTACATAAATATGATTGAAAAGTCAGGTTTTCATTATGCAGTTTATACTAAATCTTTACAAAAGCCCAAAATAATTCATTTTTTAAAAATATTTTACTTATTGTATCCTTTCGAAGAACTTTTATATGTCGCTATATAGCTTTTTGTAAATCTTTATATAAATATGTTTGAAAAGTCAGGTTTTGATAATGCGGTTTATACTAAATCTCTACAAATGACCAAACAGTATGTAATCACCGACTGGACGATGGTATACTGTATACCAAAGAAGAAGAAGAAGAAGAAATAATTCATTTTTTAAAATATTTCACTTTTTCACATCCTTTCAAAGAAGTCTTATATCAGGTAATTTTGGGAAAAATACATATAAATGTTGTGTCACAACAATTGAAATAAGCACCAACATATTATATCTCCCACTTTTGGATTCATTTTTGACAAAAGATGCATAAATTTGGTATCACAAGAAAGGAAAACAGGTAAAATGCAAAATCTTTCAGTCTTATAAGGTAATTTTTGGAAAAAAATACATATAAATGTTGTGTCGCGACAATTGAAATAAGCACTAACATATAATATCTCCCACTTTTGAGGTAATTTTTGACAAAAGATGTATAAATTTGGTATCGCGGCAAAGGAAAAAAGCTAAAATGCAAAATATTTTAATCTTATAAGGTAATATTGGGAAAAATACATATAAATGTGTAGCGACAATTGAAATAAGCACCAACATATAATATCTCCCACATTTGGATTCATTTTTGACAAAAGATGCAACAATTTTGTATCGCCAGAAAGGAAAAAAAGCTAAAATGCAAAATATTTCAGTCTTACAAGGTAATTTGGGAAAAGTACAAAAAAATGTTGTGTCGCGTCAATTGAAATAAGCACCAACACATAATATCTCCCACTTTTGGATTCATTTTTGACAAAAGATGCATAAATTTGGTATCGAGAGAAAGGAAAATAGCTAATAATGCAAAATATTTCAGTCTTATAAGCTAATTTGGGAAAAAATACATATAAATGTTCTGTCGCGACGATTGAAATAAGAACCAACATATAATTTCTCCCACTTCTGAGGTCATTTTTGACAAAAGATGTATAAATTTGGTATTGCGTGAAAGGAAAAAAGCTAAAATGCACAATATTTCAATTTTATAAGGTAATTTTTGGAAAAATACATATAAATGTTGTGTCGCAACAATTGAAATACGCACCAACATATAATATCTTCCCCTTTTGAGGTAATATTTGACAAAAGATGTATAAATTTGTTATCGTGAGAAAGGAAAAAAGCTAAAATGCAAAATATTTTAATCTTATAAGGTAATATTGGGAAAAATACATATAAATGTTGTGTAGCGACAATTTAAATTAGCACCAACATATAATATCTCCCATGTTTGGATTCATTTTTGACAAAAGATGCAACAATTTGGTATTGCGAGAAAGGAAAAAAGCTAAAATGCAAAATATTTCAGTCTTACAAGGTAATTTGGGAAGAATACATAAAAATGTTGTGTCGTGTCAATTGAAATAAGCACTAATATATAATATCTCCCAGTTTTGAGGTAATTTTTGACAAAAGATGTACAAATTTGGTATCGCGGCAAAGGAAAAACTAAAATGCAAAATATTTTAATCTTATAAGGTAATATTGGGAAAATACATATAAATGTGTAGCGACAATTGAAATAAGCACCAACATATAATATCTCCCACATTTGGATTCATTTTTGACAAAAGATGCAACAATTTGGTATCGCGAGAAAGGAAAAAAGCTAAAATGCAAAATATTTCAGTCTTACAAGGTAATTTGGGAAGGAATACATAAAAATGTTGTGTCGTGTCAATTGAAATAAGCACCAACACATAATATCTTCCACTTTTGGATTCATTTTTGTCTCGCCCGCGACGAAAGTCGCGAAAGCGAGACATCTGCGTGCAAAGTATGACGACGGCGACTGCGACGGCGACGGCGTTAACTTTTACTAAATGCAGGATATTTTGAAAACCCTTTGATGTAAGAACATCATATTTGGTCCAGTGGTAGTACTAATCAAGTGCTACCTGACGGACATAACGTTATGTGACCTTGACCTCAATTTCACGGTCTAGTGGCCACGTTAAGTTTTTCTTCTCAAGTCCATTTCTCAATAACTAGAAGTTGTAGGTTGATAATATTTGGTATGTAGGTTTGCCTTGGGTAGTACATGTCAGTCTGGCAGGTGACTTTTGTCCTTGACCTCAATTTCACGGTCTAGTGGCCACGTTAAGTTATTCTGCTTAATTCAATTTCTCAATAACTAGAAGTGGTAGGTTGATTATATTTGGTATGTAGGTTGGTCTTTTATAGTACATGTCAGTCTGGCAGGTGACTTTTGTCCTTGACCTCAATTTCACGGTCTAGTGGCCACGTTAAGTTTTCTGCTTAAGTCCATTTCTCAATAACTAGAAGTGGTAGGTTAATAATAATTGGTATATAGGTTGGTCTTGTGTAGTACATGTCAGTCTGGCAAGTGACTTTTGTCCTTGACCTCAATTTCACGGTCTAGTGGCCACGTTAAGTTTTTCTGCTTAAGTCCATTTCTCAATAACTAGAAGTAGTAGGTTGATAATATTTGGTATGTAGGTTGGTCTTGGGTAGTACATGTCAGTCCGGCATTTGACTTTTGTCCTTGACCTCAATTTCTAGTGGCCATGTTAAGTTTTTCTGCTTAAGTCCATATTTCAATACCTAGAAGTGGTAGGTTGATAATATTTGGTATATAGGTTGGTCTTGGGTCGTACATGTCAGTCTGGCAGGTGACTTTTGTCCTTGAACTCAATTTCACGGTCTAGTGAGCATGTTTACTTTTCTGATTAGTTCACTTAGATTTCACATCAATTTAGAGGCCAGCAGGGACGGGCGAGACATCTTTTAGGGTCATCACTTGTTTATATACAAAATATATCGTCTATTTATTATACTTCATGCAAATTTCTGATAAAATCCAATCATTTCATTGGTTCTCCTGAATGTGGTATTCTGCAGTATTTTTTGTTTGCTCCGCCTTCACCTTCCGCGTAGCAACCAAAATATAGCAACATGTGATATTTTTGCATAGCAACGAAAATATCACATGCTGAGAACGAAGTCTGCCGAACTCGGAAAATATTACCACCTCCGACCGAGATTTACCGATTAGAATTTAGTCCTATTTACTGACTTTAGCCGAAGCAGACAGTTCTTCGTTTTCATGATTTATGTAAATTTCTGTCGCTAACATGCATTATGGTATGTGCAGAGGTCTCTTCTGTTTCATATAAAATGTCAATTCCTCCCTTTCTGGAAGAAGAGAGGGAGATACTGACATTTTTTTATGAAACAAGTGCCTGTGCTCCATGAGTATCTGGCAGAAAAAAATGTTTTGACTGTCTTTTTGAAGGGTTTCCAAATGTTAACCTAAATGTATTTGAATTTTGCAATTATCCAAAACATGCAAACTCTTGTTCAGCCAACAGTACCATTAAATCATAAATCACAGAATTATACCAATTGTTTCTAAGAATAACTTTATTTTCATTTTTCATTTTAGCATCTTCTATTTGGCACATGTTAGAGTTTATAACATGTGCGTTTAGATGTTGTAATTCATATTGTATTCTTGACTAAAAAAACTTTAATTTTTCATGAGAAACCATATCATTTATTCAGAAATAAGGTAAAAGGGAGGCATTCATTATAATAAAAACATACTGCCTTCAGTGAAGGCTATAATGGTAGATTACCACACTTAGAAAAAATATCAAATGAAGAGAAAATATCACCCTCGACTCTGTTATTTATATGCAACATATGAAGTCTGTCTGTCCATCCTAGTAACTTTTCCCCCGAGGAAATGCTATTTGATCATGAGATAGATTACTTTTTAATTTATTTTTACTTTGGTTTCACTTCTTTCTTATGGATTTATAATTTCCTACTAGATTTTGAATGCTACACATGTTTTCAAATGAACGATTTACTGAAGAAAACTACAAGCACACATTTGTCATGACAATTAAATAATGACTGATTGTCCTGACAATCAATATCTAAAATAATTTCAATCAAAAACCAGTTGTTACGTAATTCTAATATTTATATTTTCGAACCGTTCGGAATGACATATTATTGAGTGATGTCTTCCTAAATCTCATGTCATCAAAATTACATGGAACCTAACCTGTATTTTAATAACGCTTTTGAAAATTATTCAACTTTTTATAACGATGTTATAGAAATGCACGATAAATAAATCAGCTGCACGAGAAGCGAGATGATAAACAGGAAATGAAAAATGTGCGATTGAATAAAAAACACCGACAGTCTTCCGTTATGCTTAAAGAAGACAAGTACTTGAATTGTGTTAACCGAATTCGCAGTAATCATTTGATACTGTTAGAAAATGACATTAACCACTCAGCTATTATACAGATCTTTCAAAAACATATTTTCCTCACGCACAGTGTGACGCCAGACAGACACAAAGCACAGAACCAGAAACCACAACATTCAGAACAAAGGCACTCACAGTGTGAACTCCAGTGAAACTGAGAGTGACATCAGGTGCTCCGGAAGGGTAAGCATGCCCTGCTCTGTTAACAGCACCCGTCACACTGTGGGTGAATTCAAAGTCGGTAGTCAAATCCGGGAAGACGTGAATCTAGCTGAAAATGTCCACTTTCATTTGGGATACTGACACGGCATATCTTTCAATGATGCTATGGTGACGGCCATAGAATTTCTTGAGGAATGAAATTAACAAAGGTTGAACAAATCCCTGACTAAGCAGCTTTTGGGACAGTGTTTTTTCAAATGAGTGATAAAAACAAGACTCTATTGCAGAAGCCAGTTTTTCATATTGTTATTTGTCTTGATACTTTTGCACTTTGGGGCAACAGTTTTCATACTAATAATAAAGGGGAGAAACTGTTACAAAAGGAAGTTTTTTTTCATACTTATATATATTGTCGATGGCTGTATGTCCTCGAGGGTACTCACCAACCTAGTAGCCAGTACTTCAGTACTGGCCCAAAAGCCGATTTTATTTTGAAACTTTCAACATCTAAATTTAACAAAATTTTGTTTAAAACTAAGGAGTACCTCCCTCATGCATAGCTCTGTCCTTAGATGAATTTTGACTTTTATATTTAGATCCCATTGGTTATTTGTTTATTTTCTCTTTCAGCTTTTATATGCTTTCGATTTATGGACTTCTAAATGTTTTGATTTGATGTGTACTGAAGACAAATATGGTGTCGTCATGCGCATATGCAGAAACTAAATTAATAGTAACTTTGTTATTGTCAAGTTACACATTACATAGTTTTCAACATCTTCAAAAGTAAAGATAACAGTTAGATTCTGATAAAATACCTTGAAAGATCTAAAATTGGACATACAAATAAAGCGAACACTTTATTCAATAAGTTGGATGAAAATTTGAGCTACAAGATCTAGAAATAATCCGGAAGACGTAACAGAGTAAAAAAATTAACAATGAAAGGATAAAATAAAAAATTAACAATGAAAGGTGTAAATGCACATAAGACACAGTCTCTAAAATACATAATTTAACCAAGCAACGGAATAAAATCTAAGGAATATCCCCCTTTTGCATAGCTCTATCCTTAGCTGGTTTTGGCTTTCCTTTTTTATATCCTATTTGTAATTTGTTCTCTATCAGCTTATACATATTTAAATTTATGGATTTCCAAATGTTTTGATTCTCTCTGCACTGAAGAGACATAAGAGACATAAGTTGTCGAAATGTGCATAAGCATAAACAAAATCAACAGTTACTCCGGTATTTTGATTTTTATTGTTGTTCTTCATCTTGAAGTCACCATGAGGCTTTCAACACACAGCTTTGCTCATACCTCATAATAAGTTCAAGACTGTCCCTATCACCGGTTTTATTGCTAAATGTCGAGCAACGCTACATCCATGTATCCCTTTTGTCATGTTGGGTTGTCAACAAACATAAAATTAACTGTCAAAGTGCTCGTACAACTTTTTTATCCCTTGCCCCACAAAAAGACTAAAGAAGACTATCACGACTATCACGACATGTAAACAACCATAAGGCACTCATCGAGTCAATTGCAAGAACATTTTGCATAATAAAACAATGAGATGTGGGTACTTTAAAGAGAATAAGATTCGGATGTAACCAAAAAAAAAAAAAAAAATACCAAAACTTGAAAGTATCACAGTGTATCCATTCTAGTAGTCTCTCAAGACAAGTCCACCGTAACTGAAATGTATGGAGAACATACATCTCTCGCACGGGGAAAAGAACGGTTCAAAAAGCATCTGATAAATGAAAATTCATGTAAAAATTTTGTGCAAACTTGACCTCAAACAAAACAATTCCATTGGCTAAGGATGTCATTCAATAATCGATACCAAAACTGTTAAACGGTTGAAAAAATCCAGTTTTATAAATGTGTTGGAAGGTTATGGTTATAAATAAATATCGGTCAAGCCTACCTGAGTACCAACATCAGCTATCCCAAGTTCCTATCGTTATTTACTGTTGTCTTTTGTCTTTCTTTTCTGCACTGATGAGACATAAGTTGTCGAAATGCGCATATGCAGAAAGTAAATTCACAGTAACTTAGGTATTTAGTTATTCATATGTGCTTTTACTAGTGCAGTTTCCCTGTAAATTGTGCATTATTGCCGGTGTATGTTATTTCGACCATTGTACGTGTTTACTTTTATCATTTTTTGAATTATTTTAATAAAGACACGATATAAAGGCGAGTCATTGAAATTTTGAAATTTAAACTAATAATATTTTTTATGTTGTCGAAATGCGCATATGCAGAAGATGAATTAACAGTAACTTCGGTATTTTGTTATTTATTGCCACTGGTTGATGCCTCTGCTGGCGGACTGTTAGTCCCCGAGGGTATTCACCAACCCAGTAGTCAGTACTGACCCGAAAACCGACTTTATTGAAATTTGCAATATCTAAATTTCACAAAAATTTGTCTATAACTAAGAAGAATCTCCCTCATGCATAGCTCTGTCCTTAGCTGAAATTGTCTCTTTATCTAGAACCTTTGGATAATTTGTTTTCTATCAGCTTTCGTACGTTTTTTTGGTTCATTGACTTCCAAATATTTAGGTTTGATCTGCAATGACGAGACATAAGTTGTCGAAATGCGCATATGCAGAAGATATATTAACAGTTACTTCGATATTTTGTTATTTATATCCATGACCGATGGTCTGGATTAGAATTTGATAAATAGTCAAAGCTTTACCTCACTTCAACAAGTATCAAGAGGATTATAGGTTCATTATTACAAGTTAAAAATCAAATAAAGCACCTACTGAAGGATGTCAACAAGATGGAATTATGGGAATACATAAGAAAGCTTCTTTTCACAATACAAAAATACCGAAGTTGCAGAAAAAACAACTTAGATAGTTTCAAAATGATGTTTGAACCGTTTCATTATTGTTGTTGTAACGACTTGTTTGTATTTGAATGCAAGCCATATGATTGAGAGAAAAAAAAAGAAAGCTTTAAAGCTACAGTGAGAATAAAAAAAAACAGATAAAAAAAACAGAAAAACAATGGAATCAACAACTCATCTCTTTGAGCGTTCCCACCGACCTATACAAACACATTTATTTCCCTCTCTATCTTTCAATCGTATTATGATAAATTTTATTGCAACAAAATGATGATAAAGGTTTTCATTTGCTTTTGAGTCACCAATGCATTACAATTATACGACCCAAAGTTCAAAAAGTCAAACTGATATATATAGCAGATAAGATTTAATTAGCAAATAATTACCAGCATCGTATTCTTAGTTTTCAAGGCCAAAACATATTGCTTTGCTAAATTAATTTCACCGGGATATTGATCGGTAAACTATCCCGCCTCTTTTATATCAGATAGATGAAGTTAAATGCCATTGACATCAATGTTCGAGCTCAATTCTATAACAGGCGATTTTATATGCTAATGAACAAATCAGTAAAAAATCAAACAGGCAGAAACGAGTTATTTAAGGTAGATAGACACTAATATAAATATCCGTGAAATTTTGTATAAGTCGACACAATTGAAGAACCAATCCCACCCACCTTAAATCTGTAATAAAAAGTATTGGTCACCATGCTTGTTATGTCTTGAATTGAGATAAAAGTTTGCTAATTTTTGTCATTTTCTCCTCACAGTTTACATTATGGACGGGGAAAATGTGAAAAGGCAATATTTAGCTGAATGAAAATGAACTTTTAATCCATGAAAATTTTATACATAATTTTGATATTTGTTACAGCGAAAATCTTTGTATACATATCACCATGCATTAAGTAGATGTATGACATTCCATTATGACGCCACAGAGAAAAAGCTGTCAGATTACTGTTCCGGCCCGAAAATAACATATCCGGTAACCGACTCTTTATTTTCAAATGTGCAATTAAATTGCACAGCACAATAGTGTGCATCTACCTTAACTGTTGATCTTTGGATTAAAACTTTTCAGATTTAGTATTTGTGCATGTTTGATTTCGTTGTTATTCTTTGCACTTAATTCGCGCAACTTATTAAGGATTTTATGTTATCAAGGATTTAAAATTAAGATTTTTATTTATTACAATATTGATCATACATCATTTTAAGCAAAAAATATTGAAAGGTCAGTGTAGCCGTTTTTCAGATTTTAACGCCTCAAATTTTGGCGGGAAACCGAACTTCTCTTGATCTTAACACTTTGCATTAAGGCAATAACTTTTTGAAATACAAGGAGGGAATATCAAGAATTTCATCAGACTTTGTGTCTATTGAAAATGCAAACAATCATATTTTGAAATGAAAAATTGGGGTCAGTACGCAAAATTCACTAATTCATCCTGAAAGATAAAATAAGAGAATTCAGGAAATCAGAGACAGTTTGAAAAACCTGAGTAGTGACCATCCTTAAATCTTGCAACGAATGCGAATTAACTGTGTGTACATTAAGCATTGTGTACCTAATGTATATACAGCTAGTGGCCAGTTTGAACTTACCATGAGGTAGGAGTGTTTGCTCTTTGTTGAAGGCGTCTTGGTGACTTCAAGATTAAGAACAACAATGAAAGCGTTGTTCCATTTGCTTTACCATACCATGTATTTAAAGGGATGTTGTCCCATGTACATTAATTGCATATCCCTTTTTGTTTGATTTATCACATTTTGAATTCTTTTTTGATCGAATCCATTTAGTTTTGGCATCATCATTTTTTCTGTTGAGTTACTAAAGGACACAAATGTTCGGCGCAATGAAAAGGCGGTTTAACTCACCATTTGAAATTACAATATCTAGTCAATACAATTTATGCCATTGCAATTTTTCGTTGGTTTTGAACCTAGTCCGTCTTTTTGGACTTTGGATTTTAAATTTGTTCTGTAATTTTGTTATTAACCTTTTTTGTCTTTCGCATTAAACTTGATAGAATATGCTTATAATCCTCCAAATACGAGGGCATCACAAATATCATAATATCGAAGCTACTGACAGTGTGAATTTAGTTTCTGCATATGGCTATTTAGACAAATTATATTTAAGGTGATTGGGTGTCTTGGTTTCTGACATAAGAACTTTTTTTAAATTTGACTAATGAAACTTCAAGTAAAATGCTACAAAAAGATGGGGGTCACGGATATATAAAAAAAAGTTACAGAGTTCTAAAGGTTGTTCAAATTTGGTGTTTTTGCACTATATTTACTATAGAATTATATGGGAAATAGCTATATACCACAATTCAAGGGCATATTTTTTCTATAAGCAGACATACAATTTTTTCCTAACTTTTTATATTTATTGGTACGATATAGAACTTCAATTTAAGAACATAAAAAAGATATGTCACGGACCTTTTTGAAAAGTTATTTCATGAAACATGAAGAATTTGCCAGTTTTTCAAGAAAGGGGAGATAACTTAATTAAAGTAGTTTGGGGCCCCAAAATAAAAAAAAAAAAACATATTTTTTGGGAAAAATTATAATAAATGTATATTGTTAAAATGCTTATGACAAATTCAAAAAAAGAATTAGGATCAACTCCCTTATTTTTTTAAACAAAATTAGAAAATTTGACCTATTCTAAGGTATTTCAGTATGGAATTATCTCCCTTTGATAAAACTTTTGTAATTTTTGGCAAATATATAATATTATTAAAAAAACTTGATAATTATTGTTCATTTTTATTTAAATTATTGTGTTAAAGGTATACAAAATCATTAAGGCAACATTCTCATTGTCTAATGGAATTTTTGCTTAGATGCGCAAAAAGGATGCTCAGTTTTAGACACCCCAACTACCTTAAGTACTTACTGGAAAATACTTCTGCTAGGGATATAGCGAGGACCTATTGAAACTTTTGGCTTTGAATTGCCGTGATTTTGGATTTATGATTTTAGAATTTCCCCTTTCCTCGATCTTGCTTCGGTATTCGTTTGCCGTTGTATTGTTGTCGTTATGCACCTTATCGGAGTCCATGTTAACATCATGTCCATGATACACCTCCATGTTATTTCTCAGTATGGTATCTTGTAAAATATAATGAACATTAAAAAAATAAAAAGTTACATTAAAAATGATAGATTACATATAATTCTCTATCAAATCTGAAAATACTCTATTTTATCAGTGAAAACAATTTTCAATTTCTTTCAAATTACAAAATACCGAAGTTACTGTTAATTTAGTTTCTATATATGGCCATTTCGACAATCTATGTCTCATCAGTGCAGCTTAAATCTAAAAATTTGGAATACCATAAACTCAAAGACGTCTAAAAGCTAATAGAGAACAAATAACCAAATATGATCAAAAAGGAAATTCAAAATCATCTAAGGACAGAGCTTTGTCCGAAGGAGATACGCCTTAGTTTTAAACAAAATTTGCAAAATTTAGATATTACAAGTTTCTAAATAAAAACAGCTTTTAGGTTCACAAAATTGCTGACTATTGGCCTGGTGTATACCCTCAGGGACTAACAGTCCACCAGCAGTGGCATCGACCCAGTGGCAACAAATAACAAAATACCGAAGTTACTGTAACTTTAGCCTCTTAATATGGCCATTTTGACAACTTATGTCTCATCCGTGCAGAGAAAACCTAAACCTTGGGAAGATCATAGTCTCAAAGACGTTTAAAAACTGATAGAGGACAAAAAACAAAAAATGATCTAAATGGAAAGCCAAAATCAGCTAAGGACAGAACTTTGCATGTAAAAAAAATGGATAACAGGAAACACCTACAATGGCTGAAAATTAAAATAACATGCCACAATCTGCCAAGAACTACAACAGGAATAAGACAAAAGACAAGCGTAGACAACGATTGGAACTCGGGACAACCGGACTTGGTACCGGCACTACTAAAAGCCAGTGGTAGGGTTAAACCGGTTTATGGGTATCCAAACCTCCGCTTAATCTGTCCAGTTTCCCTACAGTATAATAAACATACGAATAAAACGCATTACAGGTAGACTACTAACTCCTTGAACACAATCTTGAAAGGAAAGAAAAAGACAATACCTTATTTTGAAAGATTGGTCAAGGGGTGCTCGCCGTTAAACTCCCGGGTAGCTCAAGGAGCCTAGTCTACTGGTAGAACACTGTTGCACTACGGAAGACAAATCAAACACTTGGCGACTTCAAGATGAAGAACAACAATAAAAGCGTTGTTCCTTTGCTTGTTTTTTACCATGTATTTGTAGAGACTTTGTCTCATGTGCATTTACTCCATATCCTTTTATTCACCACATAACATCCCCGAAGGATTTGTTCAAAAATCATCATAAATGGCATAAATGATTTAGTTAATTATCGATGAAAAGAATAATAGAAGTTTTGTTTTTGATACGAAAAATATTGACGACAATAATGGACGAGCCCATTTGTGTTTTTGATACTTCAAATAATGTCTCTATTAATAGACTCGCCCACAAGTAGGCTCGTCCATTAATGTCGTATAAAAAATACTTCCATTATCCTATATCTTTGGATCCCCGACAGTAAACTGCCTTTCTCATATGTTTTAATATAACTTAAAATTAAAATAAAGAAAGAGCAATACTGTGGAAGTATTTTTATTCGTGGACATCAATTTTCGTGCTTTTGACAAATATCATTATTTCGTGGGCACTTAAATTCGTGGTTTCGAATCCTATGCATTAAACGCCATGCAGAAAAGACATTTTTTGGGGAGCTTAATTTCGTGGTTGTAGCGAACCACGAAATCCACGAAAATTGGAACTCCACGAACACTAGTACTTTCACAGTATATTTTACTATCGCCTGAACTTCCAATTATCTCTTTGACGAATCATTTTTTGACATATTTTAATAGCAATAATCCAGAAAAAAAAGAAAAAAAGGAAAAGAAAAAATAGTAATGCTTGTTTGAACAATCGGCAAACTAAAAATATGGACCAAAATCAAAATCAAACAATCATGAAAAGCATGTTAAAAAGAGAAAAAACCAACAAGAAAAGAAGAGAAAAATAATGCGTTGGTTGTATGATTTCTACAAAAAAGTACAACAAGCTGTACTCAGTGCATTGATTGAAACGTAAGTCACCTATTGTACCTTGTTAGAAAATGTCATATGTCATATAATTTATTTGCTGATAATTAAAGTAATATGTTAAGGCTATATATACATTGATTCAAATTGGAAAATTGATGCATGTGCTCTTCACTGTGGCTGCATGGATCTAAATGATCGTGTTAACTGAAACTTTTGATAATTAAATATTTATTGATATTTAATTTTGTTTTATATAATCTTTTAAAAATATATTCTTAAGCAACGAATAGATTGCTTAGCTGAAATTATAAGTGAAAAAAATTCTTTTTCATTCTTTTCATTATTTATTTTGATGTTTTATTTGTTTCGGTGTTTTATAGACTAACATATTCTGATAAGTTTTACCACTTTTGTTTTTCCCGGGTATTGGTGCCAAGAAAACATTTTTCCTCTTGTATATATATGAAATGTTTAGAATTTAGGTAATTTTATCTGAATTATACATCATAAAAAACTCTAAACCATATTTCCAAACGTTTCGGCTTTTATTACAGCCTTCTTCAGTGGAAACTACATACAATATGGCGTCTAAAAACAACAAGAATCGTGACGTTTTAGCCCACCCCCTAGTTAGTGACGTTATGTTATTGTTTCGGTGCCGTTGTGGATTAGTGCCGTTCTGTGACTTTGGTGTTGAGTCCCGGTGCATCATGCATCTTCAACTTCTGTATCCAAAACGATTTTTTCACTTCTCTAAGAATGTGAATTATACATCTATAAAGACTTTAACTGTGCTTATCCAAAGTCACAAAAAGGTCAGTTGAAACACAGTTATTTTCATATACACGCCTAGTAATTTAATATTTACTCCCCCATAAAGATTAACAATTGATCCAATATTAAAAAAAGATACAATCATAATGTATTATTTATCTCAACTATAGATACCATTAAGACATATGGCAAACTGTAACTTGATAAATAAAATTACTTAAATACTGATTTTTAAAGTCCAGCTGTGGTAAATTTTACATCATTAATCATGATTAAACACAATACTTTGATGACCTACTTTATTTAAACTATCCAGTTTTTATTCTCTCAGTCCTTGAAAAAAAGTGTTGTCATCGATTATTTTATAATATACTTGCATGATATGAACAGAAACGTGGAGACTGCATCTGATATCAAAGGAATGAATTATTAAGAAGCGCCCTGATCATGTTTTTGTTTTTTGTCATAATTTACGACTCCTGAAGATTTATATATATAAATCTACAAATCTTAAGATTAGTCTTAGAACGTTTCTACCATTTTGTACCCATTGATCACCATTTTTGTCTACAATTTAATTTTTTTGATTGTCTGAAATTTTTTGCTATACATACATGATTTGCTGATTAGAAATACAAGCTTAAATTAGGTATGGCAATTGAATAATAACTGATTGTCAATAAAATAGAATGTTTCATTTAGAAAAACGAGAGTTTTGCGATTATTCATTTATTATTGTAACATAATCTTTAAATATATTATTTAGAATTACAACGACGGCAGTAGAATACCGGAGGAACAAAAGACGGGGTCATTACAAAAATCAAAGTCAATAGACATAGCAAAAAGAGAATAAAGTAAAATAAAGAAAAACTTGCTATGACGTATGAGCAAAGCTCAATTTTGAAGGTCTCATGATGACCTCAAGATGAAGAACAACAATAAACCCATTGTTCCATTGCTTGTTTTAACATGCATTTGTAGAGACTTTGTCAACTAAATTCTGCCACTATAACCAAATGTTTCAAGATTATTACTATAATTATATCAGTTACTTTATTCATCTAAAATGTGTAAAAAAAATTAACGAACCAATGAAATTGTGTGCATTTAAACAGCTTTGCTTTATATAAGTAAAAAAATGCCTTTTCCTAGCAAATTGGAGGATTACAAGGTGTTTCTCCGCATTTTCAAAGTGAGAGTGAATCTCAAACGGAACAAATAAAACGATACATATATAATCTATTTTTGCAAGAACACCGGCAAACAAATATCGAAGTAACAAGTATAAAGAGGATTATAAGTTAATGGAAAAAATCAGATATTGGACTTACTGAAGGAGGTTTATAAGAAGAGGGGATTATGGAAAGTCATAAAAATGCCTTTCCACGACTTGGATGGCTTGAATAATGTTTTTGAGATATTTGTCCTGTTTATGTTTTAATGCAAGCTATACAACATTCAGAACAAAAGAGGATTAATGGGTACCAAATCAAAAATATTCTTTTCTTCTTGGGTGTGTACATACCTATGACCTCGAAAAACATATATTTCCTCTAAATTTTGCAATTGTACCAATTGTATTAATTTCATTCTCACCAAAAAATGATGAATGTTTTCATTTGCTTTTTAGTAAAAATGCATAACAATGGAGAGGACGGAAAGGTCAAAAAGTCAAACTGATAAATAACAGGAGAGATTTAATTAGCAAATTAATTATTGACATTGAATTGGTGGTTTTCAAGGCCAAAGCATATTGCTTTGGTAAAATAATTTCATCAGGATATTGATGGGTAAAGTATCCCTCGTATATTATTGCAGATAGACAGGCTTAACTGTCGTTGACATCAAGGTTTGTGCTCGATTATATCACAAGTGATTTTCCATGCGAATGAATAAAACAGGAAAAAATATCCTTATTCAAATTTATTTATGTTTTATTTCCTTTCTCTGTTTTTTTTTAAATTTTTATTTTAATTTTTAAAAAAAATTTGGGGGGGGGGAATTAAAAAAAAATTAAGAAAAAACGAAGAAAGCAAATAAAAATAAATAAATTTGATTTCTTAAATTGAAATATGACTTGAAAATGATATTTTAGTATTATATCTATATTTTCCGTTAATTTCCTTGCCAAAGTTAGGTGACCAATGGAATACATCGGCAAACGAAAACTGAAGCAAAAATAATAAAAGGGGGGAATTCCAAAATCAAAAATCCAAAAACACGGCATTTCATATCCAACACGAATCTAGACAGCATGACAAAGGCAAAACAAATAAACAAAAATAACAAGAACGCCAGAAAACTAAAGCACTAACAGTGTGAAGTATATCGGCAAACGAATACCGAAGGAAGAACGAGGAAAGTGGGAATTCTAAAATCATAAATCCAAAATCACGGCAATTCACAACACGAATTGAGACAGTATGACAAAGGCAAAACAAATAAACAAAAGTGAACAAGAGCGCCACAATTAAAGCACTAGCAGGGTGAACCCTATAAAAACTGAGGTATCATCAGATGCCCCGGAAGGGTAAGCATGATCTGCTCCACGCATGGAACCCGTCATACTGCCAGTGAAAAGTCCAGTTTTGTCACAGTCGGTGTTAGTCAGTCCGGTTACAAACTCTGGATCTACCCAAAGATATCTGTTCTCATTTGTGAAATAGAAACATTGTAATGGTCTGTTAAATCGTGTGGTCTGTCAAATCGTGGTGACGACCGTAAAACTTCTGTAGTGACAATTGCAACAGTGATTAGGCAAACCCTTGATGTATAAGTTTTTGAGACAGTAATTTTTCGCTCTGTTGACAAAATCGCTGTACAAACCACAGACACGGCAATAGCGAATAAGTTGTGTAATATACACGCCATATGCCGGAGATGTGGGAATATCAAAAACGGGAAGTTCACTATTGACAGTTTTGTTTTCAGACGTCCAGAGTTCTCAATGTAGAGGTATTTGGTCCAGGTATGATGCTGATGATGGTGTCTCAGTGGTCTCTTAAATTTCGAGTTCATTTGGGTATATCAGATAAAGGTTATCCTTAGATTGAGGATTGTTCGATTATGAAGATTGAACTCGTCTTCTAATCAGACTTATTTATTTTCGTGTATCATAAAGCATGACATAACATCACAAATAACATTAGAATAAATCAAATATTCTTTCTGACATGAAAGCTATGCCTATCCAGGAGTTGTAAATATATTATTTATTACCCCTAGGTCGATGGCTTCTATGTTTGACTGAGGGTACTGACCAGCCCATTAGACCATTACTTCGGTACTTACCCGAAAACTCATTCTTTTTAAAAACTTGAAATGTGTATATGGTTAAAAAGTAAGGAGTAGCTCGCTGTGTAAATGTCTGTCCTTACTTTTTAAGATTTTTTTGGCTATTTATTCTTATTAAGCTTTTATAATCTTTTTTTGTTTTGGTCTCTCAGATAATTGCACTAAAGAGACATCATCTTTCGATATGAATATATGCACAAACTAACAAACAGAAACACCGGTATTTATTTATTCAGTAAACGGAACGATTTCCTTGGGTTTTTCTCAGTGAATTATATAATTTCATAGGTTATTCACTCATGAATAACATGCTTGTTCGTCAAAAATACAATTGATGTAATAGAATAGGATAGGATCATCATGTGTACGCTGGTTTAATCAACCACTATATCCAACTCTTCTTAATTCATAATTTTTTCCGACTGATCGTCACTTCTGGCTTTTCTTTGTTTTAAGTCGAAATTGCCATTGAAATCATATCTGATGTTTTGATGTTCCCAGTATTTATCTACATTTAGTTTAAACTGTTCTACATTTTTTGCTTTTATAAAATGCTTAGGGTAAGCTTTTCAAAATTTCAACCACCACTCTTTTTGTGAAATAATGTTTTCTTATATTCTAATATTAAGCCTCCAGTATTTCGTGTTTTTTTCCCTTTTGATTCGGTATTCGTTTGCCGATGTATTTGGAGTTCCCCCTTGCCCATGTATCAGTGTCAAGTTCCAGTTATCCATGTGTAATCTCTCTTTTATATTTCCCGGTAATTATTTTGAATGTTTCAATCATATCCCCACGTAGGCGCCTCTATCTTGGAACCCAGATCTTTTAATGATGGTACTTGCAAATTCTCTATGAATTTCATATCTCGCAATTTGAAAGGTGACCGAACTGCTGTCGCATACTCAAAATGCAGTCTTACCAGTGCTTGGAAGAAATACTAAAGCTTTGCTTATCTAATTATATCTACTTTAAGGCCCATAATAGTATTAGCTTCGTTGTTTGCTGTTTTATATGTTTACTAAATGTAATATTTTCGTCTACCAACACTCCTTTATCTTTTTCATTTATCGATTTCTGCAAGGCTACCTATTTCTCTATATCGTCATACAGAGTGTATTCTCTATCTGTGGTTGAACTTGAACTTCTATTCATTACAGTCATGACCTTACAGTTGTTTTGTTGGAACTTCAAAAGCCAGGTGTTGGACTAATCTTGCAACAAGCTATCCAGAACTTTCTGTCGACTAATTCTACTCTCTTGGTTTTTAACCTGCTTATAACTCTTGGTGTCGTCTGCTAATGCTTCTACACAATCTAGCATATCATCTTTTTACATCACAAACAAAATGGGCCCAAGCAAACCGCCTTGTGGGTTTCCGCTTGTTACTTCATGACATTTTGATTCTGCTCCTTGTTCAGTGACTTTTCTATTTTTTTTTGTTCTATGTTCTGTTTTTGTGTAAGTTCTGGATCCACCTCAATGCCGTATCTTTCCAGTTTTATTTATTCTTCTAACGCTTTAAATACTGCCATTGTCAGGGATCTCTGTGCACTCATCTAGTACTTTCAATATTTGTAATGTAGTTAATTTACTTGATAGAAATAAAAAATGTTTACTGCTGAACATCTTATTGGCATACATGTCACCAACTATACTCAACAAAATAAGTTTAGCAACACATTTTCAACCGTTTTAAATTTTAAAAAAATGCTGGAACTGATAAATTCTTATCTTGGCTAAAAATACCGATATTTGCTTTAATTCAACCATAAAAAAAATCTTCATTTTGTCAGTTAGGGTGTACAAAATATCCAAATCAAGTTATGGTCCGAAAATTAGCATGGACTTTTTTCCCATTAGCGATTTTTGTCTTTTGCAAAAAAGTGCAAGAATCACTTCGTGATCACCGTTACATAACCAGTTCTGGTAATCAAAAACATTTTGTTCGCTTTCCTTGCATAAAAATGAAAAATCTAACATTTTTGCATATCCCCCCTTTTTGATGTTTCTCTTGTTGAGTTGAGTAAGCATGAAATTAATGCAATATTCTGAATTTATGGACAGACATAATGCTAATGATTAGTCAAACTCAAATCCAGCTCAGAAATGTAAAATTAAATTTATTAATTGAGATTTGGTAACCCGAAACATAGACCCCTTTTATTCACACCAATTGTTGCTAAACTTTTTTTGTTCAGCATATTCGATTTCTTACCAATTATTCCATGACTTTGCATGCTATGCTTGTCAGACTGACTGGTCTATAATTTCCTGATACAGATTTTTCCCTTTTCTTGAACAGTGTCACTATAAACTTTAGGAATTAAAATTTTATCCCGCCTTCCAGTCAAATGATGAAAGTTTCCGATGCTATATAAGAAATGATAGGAAATTTCAATGTGAGAAAAACTAAAACCTTTCAATATTAAAATCTTGTTGAAAACTAAGGAGTATCTCCCTAATGCAAAGCTCTGTCCTTAGCTAATTTTGGCTTTACATTTAGATCATATTGGTTATTTGTCCTCTATCAGTCTTTACATATCTTTGAGTTATGGTCTTCCAAACGTTTAGATATTATCTTCACTGAAGAGAAATAAGTTGTCGAAATGCTCATATGCAGAAATTTAATTTACAGTAACTTCGGTATTTAGTTATTTGTTACCACTGGGTCGATGCCACTGCTGGTGGACTGTTAGTCCCCGAGGGTATTCACCAGCCCAGTAGTCAGTACTTTGGTGTTGACCCTAAAGCCGATTCGATTTGCAACCTTACAATTTTAAAATTTTTGTAAATTTTGTTGAAATCTAAGGAGTATCTCCCTCATGCAAAGCTCTGTCCTTAGCTGATTTTGGCTTTACATTTAGATCATATTAGCCATTTGTTCTGTATCAGTTTTTGCATATCTTCGAGTTATGGTCTTCCAAACGTTTAGATATTTTCTGCACTGAAGAGACATAAGTCGTCGAAATGCGCATATGCAGAAATTAAATTCACAGTAACTTCGGTATTTAGTTATTTATAGTATATTCTTCACTGGCCAAAGAAACTGACTTAAAAACAAAATAACATTCTTATAACTCTAAACACATTTTATTGAGATAATCTTCTTTCAGTAATCAGCATTAGTGCAACTAACAACCCAATAAAAAGGAATACTAGAAATATACACACTGTCGACATAGTAGTAATATAATAAACAAAACAGCAAGGGCGGTAATAATTTAATCAGAGGTTAATCTAACGAGTTTGATTGATCTATTGAGTAGAAAGGTCTGAGTCCGAATAAATAATAAATTGAATTACAGTGATTAACAGACCATAGATGTCGGAGATGTTAATTTCATTGTTTATTACTAAGCCAAGGTTATACGATCAGACATTTTCAAAGAATGTAATTGTGTTTTTCAATCCAGTCAATACGTTTTTGGAAATTTTAAGAAAATAGAATTTAAAAAAAATCTGACAAATTAATATAATTATTGGCTTATGTGTTTCATGAAACAATTGCATGAATGTCTGTTTATTCGAGATGTTGCAATTGATCTCATAGAGTAATTTTCTTGAACACAGTCAAAATTTCCAATATATCTGTTTGTATCCGCAGTATATACAAACTGGATGTGGTTGAAAATTTGTCTTTTGAGTTAATTGCTTCTCACCGAAAAAGATTTTTACACAAGACAGCAAAAAAGATTCAGTCATCGATGGGGCACATATCCATTGAGTGAACCTGATTTTTTTAATTTATTTTGTAGAGCTCGAGATTGTTTTACGCCTATAAAAATCTAACTAACGGTTGTCGCATAGCGTATACTATAAATAGATTTATAAAATATGTCAGCATTTACTCAAACAATTGGCCAGGAATCCAGTCCTGTCCTACCTTACTTGTAATGATAACTAAATACCGATTCGGAAGTTACTGTGAATTAACTTTTTGCATATGCGCATTTCGACAACTAATGTCTCTTCAGTGCAGATATACTCTAAACGTTTGGAAGACCAGAAACTCAAAGATGTTTAAAAACTGATAGAGAACAAATATCCACTATGATCTAAATGTAAAGCAAACATGAGCTAAGGACAGAGCTTTGCATGAAGGAGATACTCCTTAGTTTCAACAAAATTTACAGTAATTTAGATATTGTAAGGTTCCAAATATAATCGGCTAACGGGTCAGCACCGAAGCACTGACTACTGGGCTGTGGAATACCTTCGGGGACTAATAGTCCACCAGCAGTGGCATCGACCAGTGGTAACAAATAACTCAATACCGAAATTACTGTAATTTACTTCCTGCATATGCGCATTTCGACAACTAATGTCTCTTCAGTGCAGATAAAACCTAAAAGTTTGGAAGACCAGAAACTCTAAGATGTTTAAAAACTAATAGAGAACAAATACTGAGTAAATAATAAAAGGTTATGGAGTCTCTATAAATACTGTAAACTGTAAAATTTTCGCGCTGTCTTCATTTCGCGGTAAATTGACAGGATTTTAGTTCGCACAGTTTTAAATTCGCGCTGCCAAGTTGTTGACCATTGACTTCAATAATAGACAAGTATATTCGCGCTTCCGTTCTAAACGCGAAAATCGCGAAAATAAAACTGCCGCGAAAATTTCCCGGTTTACAGTACATGAAAAAACAAGGCAACGAAACATTTGTTTTATTGTTGTCCTTTATGAAGCTTCCTCATGCCTCATAGCAAGGTCAAAACGGACCCAAGGACAAGTTTGAGTGGAATTAGTCTCCTGATGTTGAACAACGCTATATCTTTACTGGTCATGGATGCTGGATCGTCAACAAACAAATTTAACTGGCAAAGTGCTCTTGAAATCACTTTCATCCGTTGCCTGAAAAAAGCACTTGTGTCCAAGCAAGTTGACAATTACAACATAATAGACAAACAACAAATACAAGGTGTTCCTTTCTACCTTCAAACACGCAAGAGCTCCAGTCTCGAAAGTCTAATATTGACAACTTTTGTGTTGTAAGATTTCAATTGTTTTCATAGTATAATATTCATTTTTTTATGTGTACATTTTTAAACAATAAACCAGATTCAGGAACGGTCGATTGTCTTTGATATATTTGAAGGTTTGATGCCAAACCAAGGATTTGAATTCTTACAAAGGACATCATTATGTCGGTTTCAGTGTAATACGGGCGTTAAGGACCTATACCGACTAATTTGATTTATAAAGATCAAGAAGATTCTGTAGGGAAAAAAACAAACCTAGTAAGTTAAATTGAGTGCCAATAACAGGATTACTGAAATCTATAAACAAACTTTTAATGCCAAAGTCTTTACATCACAACACGTCAATCTGCATCAAAACACTGGAAAATTACCATTTATTTAGCTACTTACAAATAAAAATCATGATAATATGGGCTTTTCAGGTGAATAACAACATTAAAAGACATTGCTTGATGTAATCATGTATTTGTAAAGACTTTTATTTATGTGTATTTACTTCATATCCTTTCATTATAAATGAGAATATAATTTGGACAAAACAATGCTTGATAATTGTTGCAGCACTATATGTTATCAAAATCATTTATTAAACGTGCTATAAAAAAATATCAATTAAAAACTGGAGACACAAAAAGTCATGTGCAATGCGGATGATTTTCATTCAGTACGAGTGGTGTTGCCCAATTATAAAAAATAACTCCCAGAGAGCACTAACAGCTTTAAAAAAAAGAATAAAAAAGATAGCAGGAAACACCTACAATGGCCGAAAAACATAGCCACATGTCACAAAGTAACAAGGAACTGCACCAGAAAAAAACCCACAATAAATATACAAAAGACAAACATAAACAATGATAGGAACTCGGGACAGCTGGACTTGGTGCCGGCACTAGGAAAAGCCAGCGGTAGTATCACAAGAAAGAGTTGGAAACATTGATAATATTTCAGTTAACCAAGCTATAGTTATATATATGTAGATTCTATTGAAGTATTTTCTGCAAGTACTTTGCATGCAGTATAGCAGTCGTGGTGCTTGTTTATACCCGTAGCCTTCCTAATATTTGCAATCTGATCTCCAATACTTGCAATATTCACCAAAATACTTGCAATTGTCGCCTCTATACTCGCAGTCTGCATATCGATCCTTTCAATCTGCATCTTTCTGTTTGAAATCCTTCATCTCCCTATCCATGGGCCTATACTAAAATTTATTAAATGGAAGCGGATATTATCGACTTTGGTGTGCAATGTTAACCGGTATATTTACAACCATAGCTTTCATCTAATTTTGTTTTCTGATGTTAAACGACGGTGAGCTATACCGCTTCCTCTGAGTCTCTTGATAATATATTCGTGGCGAGAAAGAAACAAAGCCTGAGCAACGGATTTCCGAGTTTATTATTTCCCAATTACAAAGTTCTCCCCTTTACAAAAAGTCAACGGTGTAGCGCTTCAGGAAATGAGTCGACCTTTTTAATCTTATTTCATATAATACTATTGCATTTGTTTTCATAGTAGTATACAGGCTTTCATGTCTTCAAGATGAAGAACAGCAATAAAGTGTTGTTCTTTTGCTTGGTTCTACTGTGCATTTGTAAAGACTTTGTCTCATGTACATTTACTTCATATTCTTTAAGTTTTTATTTCATGTATACAATTTTAAAAACAAAAAATCGGATTCCGAAACGGGGAAGTGTTTTGATGCAATTTTGTAGTATTGATTTTTATCTGATTTCTTACACAGGACAACATAAGGTTTGTTTCAGTGAAACACAGGGGTTAAGAACCTATTCCCCTCCCCCCCCCCCCAAAAAAAAATTATGGATATCGAAAAGATTTTGTATAAAGCAACAAACTAAGTAACATTGAATACAGATAACATGATTTTTTCAACCTATAACAACATTGTAATGTCCAAATCCTTACATAACGATGTGTCTAATTAAATCAAAACACAGGAAATTTACACTTTACCTAATTAAGTTCATGACACATTAAAATCTAGATATCATTTTGTGCTTCGAAAATTATCGAGTCATGTTTGATAAAAGTTACAACACTCTACCTTATGAAATGATCAAAATCATATATCAATATATCTATCAAACGTGCTTGGAATTACTATGAGGTATGAGCGAATCTCATTGATGAAGACCTCGTGGTGACTTGTAGATGAAGAACAACAATTAAAGCGTTTATCCATTGCTTGTTTATACCATGTATTTGTAGATACTTTACTCCCATGACTCCATATTCTTTCATTGTAATTATAAAAAAAATATCAAACAAAAACTAGATTTGCAATTGCAAACAATAGCTGATGTCACCCCAGACAACTAATTCGATGATTCCATCTTGTTCGCAGCGTCAAAATCAACCTAAAAATCAATTTTCATTGGGATCCGACGATGTTGAAATTTTGACGTATTTTGGCGGCCATCTTGGAAATAGCGGCCATTTTGAAAATTTTAAACGCAGCGCATATAACTTCAGATGGTAGTCCAACTTTGTGCAAAGTTTAAAATCATTACATCCAGCCATTCCAGAATAATCGCTCCGACAAAATTTATTGGAAGAAGAAGAAAAAGAAGGAAGAAAATGTCACCCCGACAAAGTCTGGGGTGACATAACAACCAAGTAAACACGAGAGACACAAAAAATCATGTGTAATGATTCAGTTCGAATGGTTTAGCCAAAACAGCTAAAGATCTGGGAGTAGCATCGGCTGGAGTTGGAAAATGAAATAAAAGGGACAACAGGAAACACCTACAATGGCTGAAAATAATAATTACATGCCACAACCTGATAATGAACTACACAGAAAAAGCACAAATAAGACAAAAGACAAACGTTAAAAAAGATAGGAACTCGGGACAGCCGGACATGGTTCCGGCACTATCAAAAGCCAGTGGTAGCGTTAAACCGGTTTATGGGTACCCAAACCTCCCCTTTATCTGTCCCGTTGTCCTTTATTTTAGTAAACATAACGAATAAAACCCAATACAGGTAGACTACTAACTCCATGACCTCAATCTTGAAAGGAGAGAATATGACAATACGAAAATTTGAAAGATGGGTCAAGGGTTGCTCGCCACTAATCTGCCGGCTAGCTAAAGGAGCCTAGTCTGCTGGTAAAACACGGAAGAAAAATCAAACTCAGAACTTCCCGTAGGATTTGGTCAAGAATCATCATATATTTCAGTAGGCATCGGCAGTATCAATGAGAGGCCAGTATGTATGTAAAATTTTCAGGTCACTAGATCTCAAAGCTAATTTAACGAATGCAAGCAGAGTATCTTGTCAATATTCCCTATTACGTAAAGAATGTAAATTACGTCCCAACTTTTCTGGATTTTTAATCAGTGTCTGGCATTTGTAACAACGTTACTGTAAAAACGAGGATTGAAAATGCCCTTAGTTATAAGCTGCTTGCGAGTAACGCCATATTTAGATAATTATTAGATAGTCATATTTGTTATAAAACTTCTTAAAGGTATTCAACAACTTATGAAATCTGTAACTCTGCTGTAAAAGTTTGGCTGTGATAGTAAGGTTACGTTCATTTAAATCATCAAGAGTAGAAAAAACACGTGCAAATCGTACTAGTTGAGAAATGCACACCCCATATAATGGAACTTGAGGGATGTCGCCGTCAAGAAAAGGGAAATTAGTAATCATCTCTTAGTTTTTATTTAACCAGCGTTAATAATAATAGTTAGATCCAGAAAAGGGCAGTATTTGGAATCATTGTCGATACATCGATTTAGCGTTGCGCCGCATTTAGCAATGATTCAAACCGTTGCTAGGAGCCGTCTTTTACATTCTAAGATGTATGCGCATAGGTAATTGTTGAAGACCTCACACAATATGTAATGTGACCTCGTGGTGACTTCAAGATACAGAACAACAATAAATGTGTTGTTCCATTGCTTTGTTTTACCTTGTATTTGAAAAGACTTTGTCTCATGTGCACTTACTCCATATCCTTTCATTGTTACTACTGTTAAAGTGAACCAAGTAATTTCGATAAATATGAAGGTTCACTGGAAGTCTGATTTTATACAGGCATTTAGCATGAATTGCCTGCTACACATTGTCCCGTAAAGCTCATCCATTTTCGTTTTACCATTTATTTGTAGATACTTTGTCTCATGTACATTTACTCGATATCTCTTCATTGAAGTAAAAATAAATACAGTAATGAGTACTTCTGTTCAACTGACGTGCGGGTATTTTGCAAGCAGTAGTAGCGAGGTTGTTCAAATCCTTAAAAAGAGAAAATATAACTGCAAGAGGTTGTAAAACTGTTAGGATGGACAACACATTTTAGCGTTACCTGTATACATGTAGTTTCTGTTTAAACATTGTTATTTTAACCTGTAAATAGACTTGAATTGCCTTAGAATCGCATTAGAATCGCCTTGAAAAACTATTGAAGTCCGTAAAAAAAAAATCAGATCTCATATCTGACTTTGTTACAACATAAACATCGATTATGGCTGAACACGGACTTTTCATTGACAGTGTCATTGGTGCCAAGCGTGGAGCAGATCATTCTAAAAATCCATGTTAGCCATGGTCGGTGTTTACGAGTTCAAAACTCTACACTTCTAAAAAAAGGACAATTGCAGCAGTGGTTTAACATAACATTGGTGTATATGTAAGCCAAAATAGTATCCTGTGAAATAAGTTCCAAATGGAACAAATGTTACTGATATATCCATGAGATTTATTCCGTCTGGAGATTATTTCACCAGGTGAGCAGTAAATACTTTCCAGCTGGAGATTATTTGGCTGGGCGAGCTATGAAATTTGTGCCTTTGGAACTTATTTCACGGCGGATACTTTAAACCGTTACATATACGTTTTTCGTTCCTCGGAAAAAGTAACTGAGTTGTAAGAATAAATGTATACGCCATATGTTAGATGTGAGAATGTTTTGCTGAGAAATGGGAGATTGGAACGTCAAAATCATCACACTAGTAGAAAATATTTTATTTCAGAACTCCAAATTATGACTTTGTTGTTGTAGGTTATATCAGTGGTCTCTATGATTTCGAGTTAATTTTGGTATATACCGGTAATATGAGGGTTATCCTTTCATTGAGAATTGTATTCAGCTACTGTTGCAATTGTCAATAGAGAATAGAGGGCCATCATCATGATTTGACTGATCATTATAATGTTATATGTCTCCAGATTACAGATAAATAGATTTTGAATGATCCAAAGTAAATCACCCAAATGACAATCACCGACTATGACTCAACACCAGATTTTTTCGTTGGCAATGTGACGGGTGCCACCCTTTCAACAGATTATTCTTTTCCTTTATAAGCACTTTGTGATACCTCCCGTTTCTTTGTGAGTATTCATATTCCTAGTGCTCTAGTTTTCCAGCGTTTTTGTTTTTTAATTTGTTTTATGTAAGTTGTTGTCTCCATTATGGTGGCCTCAATATTTCATGTTTTTCGATTTTTGATTTTTTCTACTATCCACATTTTTTGCTTCGCTATTCGTTTGCCAATACATTTGAAATACATTAGTATCATAATGACCCACTATTAAGCAATGCCATTTTTAAGTTCAAGAACTGACCTAATATACTGTCCTACATGTAACAAAAATACTTCTCCCGAATCCTTATCAACTTCCGTCTTGAAGACAGGAAAACAGTGGGCAAAAATCGGTATATGAGAAAAAAGGACATAGCATGAATACTTATTACTTCATTTACAAGACAGGGAAAGAGAGGGCGAAAATATGTTTCATAACAATGACAACTCATGAATACTTATCAACTTTGTCTAGGAGGCAGATGAAGGCTTGTAATATCATGCTCCAAACAACGGCAGTAGAATACCAAAGGAACAAATATTGCAAAGGTCAACCAAGTGGCAAAACTTTCGCTGAGTCGAAGTCAAAATTTACAACCCACGCCTTCATTCTGCTACCTTAAAAAGACTTCACAGTGTATAATATATCAAACGGAAAAGGTACAATGTGTTCTTTTAACCACCACGGATCCGTTTTAGAATGTAAGCTTGGGGTGTAAATTCAGTTAAACTTTTGCCACTTGATTGACCGTAACAATAATAGGTAACAATCAAAGCTCTAATGGAGCTGGAACTCGAAAGCCCTAAAAATCTGCACGTGGCAAAACTTCTTAGTCATCCAAAGAACTGCTGCATATGTTTGCATGTATTAAGTTATTTCGTAATACTTGAAAATAATCCGTATGCATGTCGATTTTATGGTACAAATATGCAATACACATGTATGTCACAGGTAAACAAATGCTATTTTTCATCTATGACAAATTACTGCGCGGCAAGTGCGTTGATCCGAGACGCAATTTAAAAAACGAGTAATTTGATAAACATGCATATTGTTTTCAATATAATAAAACAACATTGTATTCAACTCAAGAAAATGAAGAAATATAACTTAAAAACACAATGTACTAGTATACGATTTTTTAAGAAACTTGCGCACTATATTTTATCGGAAACACGAAGATCATCTTTTAGAGCTGTTAATAGGCTTGAAGCCTCGCGTGATTTTTTCTTGTCATTTTAACATCTCCCCAGCCATTTCATGGCTTCGAGATTAAAATGATTTTAGAAAGCCACAAAACGCAGTAGTAACAAGAAAAGATATGGTTGCAACCATATCAAATGATAACTGGATTTAAATCTTATTTCATCAACGGATGTGTATGTTATTTTGGTTATATGATCTTATATTGATTTATTTCATATATGCGGGAAAATGGTCAGCTTCAAACACCACAATACATTGCTATATGGAAATTTAAAAAATGCAAACTACAAACCAGCAGTATAATCACATGTTGCAGAAGAGTATGCATGATCTGAGCCACATGTGGTAGCCATCATACAGCCAGCTAAGATGTGTTATTGAAATATATGTTGGGTAACTGATTCTTTAGTATCATCTTTTAAATCAGAAGATTAATTTTATAAAAACCATGGTTTGTTTTCCGGGGCATGTTACTTTGTTATTCTCAAATAGTAGGATAAAATCCGTCACACATTGATTGCGTACATAACACAAAAGTTGCCATGAAATACAGGGTAAAACAGGTCAGCATAATTTTAACAATATCCAGTTGCATACTATAATCGAAAGAGGGACAACTCTTTCCAAAATTAACATCACGGAAGTTAAATTTACATGCGAGATATTCAACTGGAATTATTTGATACAATGGCAGTATTAATTGATAATCATTGTGAAATACGTAATATTTATTACACACCTTTAATAACATGAATAATATAACAAATGGGTGATAATAATAGGAAGCTATAGTAAATCAATGTCAAATAATGTCGCAGAGTGTCTAGAGTGAGAGCAGTGAGAACAAATGGCGTAGTAATATAGACACAGGTAAATAAGAGCTTAAATAAAATCAAAACATTGCTCCTTGGCATATACATATAAAAAAAAACATTTCATCATTCAATTGGGTACAAAAAGATTTATAAACTGCCGTTAAATCACTGTTAAAAATAATACAATACGGCACTATATTTTGCACATGAATATAACGGTAGTTAGGTACCAAAGATAGTAATAACTCACGTAAGATATTATGCCGGGATTCCAGTTATGAAAACCCAACATTCAAAACAAAGGCATCTACAATGTGAAGTCTCATAAAACCGAGAGTGGCATCGAGAAAGGTAAGCATGTCCTGCTCTGTAAATAAATACAAATACGAGACGTTCGAGATAGGAACTCTCGTGTAATTGAACAGGTTGGGGAAAAACCCAATTGGGGTACTTATACCCCAATTGAGGTATAACATCCTAATTGGGGTATATGGTTATTAACAAAGAAGGGATATGGAGTAAATGCAAATGAGACAAAGTCTCTACAAATACATTGTAATAACAAGCAATGGAACAACGCTTTTATTGTTGTTCTTCATCTTCATATACCCAAATTGGGGTATATTACCAGTTATTTGTTAATTATATTTTAGGGGTTGAATGGCGCATACATAATAATTATGAATCTATAGGGTAAGAGCTTTCGGATGATATACTTCTGTTGTCAAAAGGATAATGCGAATTTTCTACAGATCGATTCATGATTTTACAAACCAGTGACTCTGATTTAGAGATAACATAAGATTTGAGGAGCTTACAATCGTTCTATGCTGCTTATCTAATAGAAAACTCTTTCTACATTTGAATAAAGCAAACTGTGATAGATTTAGGAAAATATTTTTTTGTTTATTAAAGAAATTAAGAGTGGAGAAATATTCAAATAAACATGTCATTTGATTTCTTTCAGAGTTTTCTCTCTTTGTCCTTAAAAATAGTCTGTAACAATAGTGTATCTTTGCTTATTTTTACAAACTAAACTTCAGTTCAACTAAATTATATTTTCACACACTCCCCGTTTCTCTTGCCTTGATATTATACCCAGTTACAATTGCGATGATCTTTGATTTTGACAGAATCAAATATATGATTTTACGTCCTTAAAATTCCAGGTGAAATGCAGCATCATCAAGTAGATGGCGATATGTCATTTGATGACAGCAATCACGAGGTTTCTAATGTATAATGTTTCTTTACGCGCCATTGAATTGAGAAAAAATAATCTAAATTAAACTGACCAGATACCCCAATTTGGGTATAACCATATACCCCAATTGGGATGTTATACCTCAATTGTGGTATAGTACTCCAATTGGGGTTTTCCCCATCCTGTTGAAGGCGAAAACGATCGCCTCAGATAACATTAAGAAGGAATACTAGATTTCTAAACCTATTAAAATACACCACATCACATAAAAACAAACAATTTATGAAGTGCATTTATAATTATTTCTAAAAGACAAATTTTTAACTAAATTTTAATTGACGAAAACAATTACGCTTAAGCGCTACAAATCGATCAAATATAAATCACCGTTCGCTCAACAATGTAAAATAATAAGTGATTCCCTCTCAATGTATTGATGTCTTGATTATTTTCGTATAAAAATAAGATTTTTCAGGAGTGAAGACGATTCAAAAGTCCCGTATTAAATGCCGTTACAAATTCTTAACCATACATAAAATTATCTGGTATACAACATGATTTGTTCCTAGTGTGCATACACTTTAAATTTGTATTCATCCTTTAAAATTTATATTCATCCTTGTCATAAGACTGTATTTGTGTTAGTCTGTTGGAACTAAATTTGGCATTATTCCTTCTTAAAGACATTTCTTACTTGGTATTGATATATCATCTGCAATTTATCCAAATGAAATCGTTTTGATGTAAGTAAAACGTATATCCAATCTTTCGTAATTAGAAATTACGGTCAAAAATCGAACCTTATTTCCATAGTGGACAGTAAAGTAAATGGATTGACAATTATGTATAGATATTTATAGTGTGTTTATAGGTAAACTGTCGTTTATTGTGAAATATGTGCAATAAAACAGAGCAGCTAAAGCTTACTTGATTGACGGCAATGATAGAATAGGTCAATTAATTGGCTGCCAACGTCACTAAAAATGTCGTTAAACGTCAGAAAAGTTGAAGATAAATCAATAGCTAGTTGTGATGTGCTACTGCAGTAAGCTAGTTCTCATGTGCTACTGCATTAACCTAGTTCTAATATGCTACTGCAGTAAGCTAGTTCTAATGTGCTACTCTAATAAGCTAGTCCTAATGCGCTACTGCAGTAAGCTAGTTCTAATGTACTACTGCAGTAAGCTAGTTCTAATGTACTACTACAGTTAGCTAGTTCTAATATGCTGCTACAGTTAGCTAGTTCTAATATGCCACTGCAGTGAGCAAGTTCTAATGTACTACTGCAGTAAGCTAGTGTTCTAATGTACTACTACAGTAAGCAAGTTCTAATGTACTACTGCAGTAAGCTAGTGTTCTAATGTACTACTGCAGTAAGCTAGTTCTAATGTGCTACAGTAGATAATGATTTTCTAATTTTTAACGATTTCGGGTTGAAAATCAAATGACCTTCGCATTTTCGTCGGTCGTCGCCAGTTTAGACGCTTGATTTATATTTTTACGTAGTATCCAATGCTGACTACTAAATTACAGAATGATATAGATGTTTTAAAATGCCATAGGAATTTACTCTTTTGTTGCTTTTTTATTTCCACTTTCGACGAGTAAATTACGATTTTTTTCGGTATTTTGTAGATAGTATATAAATAAAGTAAGAAGGCGATATCTGATGTACCCCGTCAGTGCATTTGTAGCGGAAGAGAATACGAGACTTTCAAGATAGGAACTTTCAAAGGCGAAAACGATCGCCTCAGATACCAGTAAGAAGGAATACTTGATTTCTAAACCTATACCACATAAAAACAAACTAATTTATGAAATTGAAGTGCATTTAATTTTTCCCATATGACAATCGTTTCACTTAATTTTAATTGACAAAAAAAACAATTAACTTGAAGGTCTACAAATTGATTCGATTTAAATCACCCTTAGCTCAACAGTGTTAATAAATATGCATTGATTTTTTTTCGTATAAAAATAGAGTCTTTTCCGGAGTGAACACGATTCCAAAGTCTCGTATTAGTTTACATTTAAATGTTCATCCCAAAAAACTGCGGCTTCTTGGTAACCTTTTTGATGTACGCTGTAGGGCTTTTATTATGTCATTTGTTTAAAATCCAAATAAATACGAATAATTCAAGATGCAGAAGGAGAACATTAATATGTTTTGACCTGATACTTTCATAATACAAATTGAATGAATATATAAGATATTTGTCAATGGGCGAATGGATCTGTAACTGCATTTGCAATGGCAACTCCCAAACGATCCCGACAAAAACGTGACATCTTAGCAATATGACGTTTCAATTTTTGTTTTAAACGTCATATATGTTTATAAAAATAGATATAGAAATGATTATTTCTGGTTCATAAATTGAAATCGGAAGTTGCATTTTATACAATAAATATGACGTTTTAAACAAAAATAATTCTACGCCATACAATTTCGAATTGTATTTTTATCGCATATTTTCTTGGGTCACATGACGAGACTTACAGACCCTATTTATGTACCTTATACATGTAGACTCAAAATGAAACGAAACTTTCTGGAATCACGGTGACTTCAAAATGAAGAACAACAATAAATAACAACAATAAAAGCGTTGTCCCATTGCTAGACTGACTGGTACTGCCTCCTGGCTCACTACGCTTTGCTCTGTTAGGCTCAAGGGACAGATGAAGACAAATAAAAAAGTGGAAATTCCACTGTATGACGTCGGAATGTAAAAGTAAACAAGACGGTCTATTTCGAATAAAACATAAAAACAGTAGGATTTAAATAAAATAATTTGTTGAAAAATAATTTATTCCTAGTTGCTTCTTTTCAACATCCATCAGGCCTTTTAGTTCCTACGCTTCCAGTTGTTTACCTTGGTAAAGACCGGAAGTAATGAAGATATTTCTTCCATAATTCATTTTTAAATATAAAACAACCAATCAGAAAGTGGTTTGTATGCAAGCCAATGAAATCAAAAGACACAATTGTTTTTCGGACGACTGTCTATATCTGTCCCTATATCCGTAAGATTTGACGTATTTTATACAGACTCGTCAGTCTATCCCATTGCTTGGTTCCATTATGTATTTGTAACTACTCATTCTTCCGTAAACAGGTTGGGGAAAACCCCAATTGGGGTACTACACCCCAATTGAGGTATAATATCCCAATTGGGGTATATGGTTATACCCCAATTGGGGTATATTACCAGTTATTTGTTAATTATATTTTAGGGGTTGAATGGCGCAAAATCATACATAATAATTATAAATCTATAGGGTAAGTGCTTTCGGATGATATACTTCTGTTGTCAAAAGGATAATGCCAATTTTCTGCAGATCGATTTATGATTTTACAAACCAGTGACTCTGATTTAGAGATAACATTAGATTTGAGGAGCTAACAATCGTTCTATTGTGCTTATCGAATAGAAAACTCTTTCTACATTCCAATACAGCAAACTGTGATAGATTTAGGAAAACATTTTTTTATTATCAAAGAAATTAATAAGGGAGAAATATTCAAATAAACATGTCATTTGATTTTTTTTCAGAGTTTTCTCTCTTAGTCCATGTCTTAAAAATACTCTGAAAGTAGTCTGTAACAATAGTGTTTGAAACTTCAATATCTTTGCTTATTTTTAGATATTAAACTTCAGTTCAACTAAATTATATTTTCACACACTCCTCTTTTCTCTTGCCTTGATATTATGCCCATTTACAATTGCCATGATCTTTGATTTTGACAGAATCAAATCTATGATTTTACGTCCTTAAAATTCCCCTGCTGGTGAAATGCAGCATCATCAAGTAGATGGCGATATGTCATTTGATGGCAGCAATCATTAAGTTTCTCATGTATTATGTTTCCTTACGCGCCATTGAATTGAGAAAAAATAATCTAAATAAAACTGACCAGATACCCCAATTGGCGTATAACCATATACCCCAATTGGGATATTATACCTCAATTGGGGTATAGTACCCCAATTTTTTCCCCAACCTGGTAAATGGTAGTTTACAGTGGGATATGACCCATGTGAGATCGATGCACGCGACCTCATCTCACACAGGTAAAAGACAACCAGACGTGTTGATTTTTGTGATACAACAATCGTCAATCGTAACCATGACTTAACGTCATAAAACACCTGACGTCACAATGTAAAGAATACTCAAATGGCGACAATGTTGTTCAAACAGTAAAGGTTACCAGACGTTTCTTTTCGCTTTTTACGGAAGAAATAGAATCTTGCATAAGATCAACATTAAAGATCGGGATATCTTTCACTCGTGTAATAAATTCTACGTCTTTTCCTCTCATGTCGCTACGCTCCACTCGAGAAAAGACGAAATTTCTTACACTTGCGAAAGATATCCCGATCTTTTATCTGACCTTATACAAGATCCTATTAGTCTCATGTGTATTTACTCCATTAATAATAATTACAATGGCCTATTATGATAACAGTAAATCTTCATCAAAACTGTTAAAAATATAAACTATTATTTACATGGTTTTCCACCATTTACTTTGTTGCATCAATATTTGTTGCCTGTTGCAGATGCATTAAATGGGAAGTAAAATGGTTCATTAAAAATCGACGAATAACCCAATTTAAAATATTTTTCAATTTATGAATAAACTGGATTATAATTTTAGTCATTATGATATTAACAAAAAACTTTAAAATGTTTGAAAACGCTCAAATAACCATTATTTCTGAAATTGTTACATAAAATTACGTCAACCTGTGATTACATACATGAAATTAAGAATCAAAATCAATTTCAGCTCTATCAGTGAAATATAAATTTTCGTGTTTTAATTGTTTTAATATTGTTTTATGAGAAAAATGTTTGAATGTTGCATGTGAATTTAAATATTTATGGATGTAAAGAAATTTAAGATGACTTTTTTGTATACTAAATTTGAAATATAAAAAAGTTCATTTTTTCATCTAACAGCTTTAATTTTACATAATATGTCGACTGTTCAGATATATGGTTTGCCTATTTGTTCAATGAATTCGTTTATTATTGAGATGTTCACTTACGTCCAAATTAAACATCTTTGACGTATGGAGCGCTATTAATTATAATGCGATTTTCAAAATTTTAGCAAATCAGTCAATACCAAGCAAAAGATTGAAAATTAAAATGGGAGCAAGCGTAACAGCAGTAATTATAATAATCGTCAATTATTGACAACATCAGTATGTTCACAACAACAGTACCTTTCTGACTGTCAGTTATTGCCAAGGTCAATCAACAGGTTGGGGAAAACCCCAATTGGGGTAATATACCCCAATTGAGGTATAATATCCCAATTGGGGTATATGGTTATACCCCAATTTGGGTATATTACCAGTTATTTGTTAATTATATTTTAGGGGTTGAATGGCGCATCATCATACATAATAATTACAAATCTATAGGGTAAGAGCTTTCGGATGATATACTTCTGTTGTCAAAAGGATAATGCCAATTTTCTGCAGATCGATTTATGATTTTACAAACCAGTGACTCTGATTTAGAGATAACATAATATTTGAAGAGCTTACAATCGTTCTATGCTGCATATCTAATAGAAAACTCTTTCTACATTCGAATACAGCAAACTGTGATAAATTTAGGAAAATATTTTTTGATTATCAAAGAAATTAATAAGGGAGAAATATTCAAATAAACATGTCATTTGATTTTTTTTCAGAGTTTTCTCTCTTAGTCCATGTCTTAAAAATACTCTGAAAGTAGTCTGTAACAAAAGTGTTTGAAACTTCAATATCTTTGCTTATTTTTACAAATTAAACTTTATATTTTCACACACTCCTCTTTTCTCTTGCCTTGATATTATACCCAGTTACAATTGCGATGATCTTTGATTTTGACAGAATCAAATCTATGATTTTACGTCCTTAAAATTCTCCTGCTGGTGAAATGCAGCATCATCAAGTAGATGGCGATATGTCATTTGATGACAGCAATCACGAAGTTTCTCATGTATTATGTTTCCTTACGCGCCATTAATTGAGAAAAAATAATCTAAATAAAACTGACCAGATACCCCAATTGGCGTATAACCATATACCCCAATTGGGATATTATACCTCAATTGGGGTAGAGTACCCCAATTGGGGTGTTCCCCAACCTGATCAAGTGGCAAATTTTTAACTGAATCGAAATCAAGATTTACAACCCAAGCTAACATTCTCTTTTTGACTCATCGCTTTTAAAATACTACACAGTATATACACATCAAACGAAAAAGATGACAATTGTATACAGTGTTGTCTTTTACTGTCTATCCAAGAGATTACAAATTGAAACGTTTATTAATGTTCTGCAATGTTGAACTATATAAAAATTAGCAAAGTATTTAAAAATCCTAATTCGTACTATCTAATTCACAATATACAATTAAACTGATCTATCAGTAACCGACGGTAGTGCTGTGTGTTCTTTCAAATTGATTATTAAACTTTGTATTAATATATTACATAATATTGTGTATTTGTGTATTGAAATTTTGTATTGGATTACCAGAGACATTTATTGTTTGGTATATATTTTTCGAAAGGATATGGAGTAAATGAACATGAGACCATAAAACAAAATGTTAACTCCAACTGCAATAATTTAATGGCCAATTCGGAAATTTATTCCTCATCAGCAGCACTAGAACCTAAACAAAGGAAATGTTTTTATGTTTGTATGTTTATTTATGTTTTTTCCTCTTGTACACCTCAGTGTGTCTGGGGCTTAATAAAGTCTTGTCTTGTCTTTAAACTACCATTTATGTAAGCTTGGGTTGTAAATTTTTGAATAATCAAAATTAACAACAGCGTTTATTGGTGGATGCCAATTATTCACTAACAGTAAATTTGTGTCAGTCGTTCACAACAGTAGTATATGATGATTGTCAGTTATATATTGGTAGTTACCCATTATTCACTATATATATAGGGGGTTTTTCATTAGTGATAGCAGCGAAAGAATGGTCTAATGGGGGTTATATGTTTTACAGAGTTGTCAAAAGCCCAAAGTCCATGACGCAGATAGATATTTGAGGCCGAAAAGTGATATAATAAATAATTAGAGCTTAAGATCTCAATCCAAAAACAATTTGTTTATACCGAGACCAAATACAAATTCTTACAAAAAATCATTTCATTATTCTGCTTATACATTATAGAGAAAATTACCAACTGATTTAAAAATATATCTAAAAGCTTAGACATATTTAAGAAAAAACGTTTCAACTATTTTTTGTAAACTTCTTAATGATCTATTTATATATTTATTATTGTTTGTTTTATATGTATGTCATACTTAATATTGTTATATATTAATTGTTGTAAATATATTGATATTTAGAGGGCCCCAATGAAAATTAGACAATGTCTAATTGGGTTACCCTCTTTAAATAAAGATATTATTATTATTATTATTATTATCATTATTATTATTACAAAGCACGCGCAAAATCACCGGAAAAAAAATCAACCTCAACGGTTCTGACTTGGTACAGGACTTTCAAAAGAAATGGTAGGTCAAGCCGGTTTTATGGTGCACCAAGCCTCCCCTTCTATTTTGGTGGTGTCCGGTATCTTAAGCAGCAAAATGTTTATTGAAAGGTCGTAGACAGTAAAAAGAAATATGTATCCCGTGAATCTTGAATCACAGTTCGAACCGAAACTTCAAATTTTTCCAAAACGGACTGATGGCTATAAAAAAAAACTTTTTGAATAATCGCATGGGACGCAATTTTGAAACTTGATTAAAAAGTCGGTTTATCGCAGTTTTTTTTAATTACAAACATTTAATTTGTTCCCCCAGTTCGCATACTTAGGCTTGTAATTTGTAAAACAAATGTTAATCAATTTTCTACATTGCTTTATAATATACAAATTGTGATAATAAATGATTTTTATAGTGGTATGATAATATTGATTCCTGCGCCTCTGATTCAACTTGAAAATGAAATAAATTTCTGTGGTTGTTTTTTCAAATGTTTAAAAAAAAATCTGTGAATTGTAATGCGATTAAATTATCCCAACGATACGTTTGTATTTATGTATGTAAGACGGTAACTTGTATGAAACAGCGAAAATAACCATGAAAACCTTTAGTTCGCTTGTTGTATAGAAGCATCACCGTCTTTTAAAAATTGTCATATTGTTTCTGTGTTTTTTTTCAGTTTCTTATGCCCTACTGAAGGTTTTTTCGGTAATGTTCAATGTTTCGAGTGTTCCTGTTGGGTATATTCCGTAGCATAGAAATTAATATGAAACGACCAACAAAAATACCTCTCTACATTAGTTTTTCAACACTCTTGAACGACAAAAAAATACCTCTCTACGTTAGTTTTTTCAACAATCTTAAACGACCAACAAAAATACCTCTCTACGTTAGTTTTCTCAACAATCTTAAACGACCAACAAAAATACCTCTCTACGTTAGTTTTTTCAACAATCTTAAACGACCAACAAAAATACCTCTCTACGTTAGTTTTTTCAACAATCTTGAACGACCAACAAAAATACCTCTCTACGTTAGTTTTTTCAACAATCTTAAACGACCCACAAAAACACCTTTGTACGTTAATTTTCTCAACAAACTTTATAGTAAATTTTATTTTAATCAATTGGATTTGGATGTGGAAGCCAGTTTTTACTATCTGTTCTTCTGGATGCACTTTAAAAATTGCAACAAGATACATATGAATATATTAATCAATGACTTTTTGTAAGTAAATAATTCAACTGACAAACGATATTCCAGGACAAAAATGAATATCCATAATTCAATATTGACACAATACAAGCAGTGTATTGTGTCAGTACTGCATCTCTCCAGCAGTGTGGAGTCGCTAAAACATTTCCCGTGCGATAGAAAATATGCTCTCTATACATTTCAGTTATGGTGTACTTGTTAATGAGCGAATTTCTCATATGGATATACTTTCATACTCTCAAATTTCGGCATTTTAATTTTTTTGGTGATTTTGACACATGTATATTGTGCCCACATCTGTGAATTTAGTTTCTGCATTTGGCCATTTCGACAAAATCAAATAAGATGTCGAAATGGCTAAGTGCCGACACTAAATTCACAGTAACTTCGGTATTAAAAAAACAACGGCAGTAGAACACCGAAGGAACGAAATTACATAAATCAAAATCAACAGACAAGGCAAAAGTCAGTACACCAGAAGACGGTAGACCAAAGACGCCACACAAGCACAAAACACCAACGCTACAAATACAACAATAATTACTAAAGCACTAACAGTGTGAACTCTGTGACGGTGACATCAGGTGCTAAATTATTTACATGAACTTCTCGTGTGATTTATTAGATGAAAGGACTTGTGATGCAAAATGACCCTAACCGTTCATTAAGAAGGACAAAAATGCGTTAACTACTTGAGGCTAAGAATCAGAACACCTACGCAACTGTCATACATAACTTAAACCGGATATCTATTAAAACAATTACTTCCGGTCTGTTTCAGCATCATTTTGCTTTAAAGTAACCTTTAAATTTCATAGATATTTAATTTGTTCCAAATTACTGTTTTTTATGTTTCGTCAATACGACTCAACTTTTGATTACATATTATACAAATTTTCAATTAATGAAATTCAATGGCTGTTTAATTGTTTTATTTGTATTGCAAGCTATAAACAATCAAATAAATTTTAATTAAAATATCTATAAACTTGGTTATTTAATCAGAAAATTCTCCTTCTCTTAACACTGTAATTTTTCGAATAATTAAATTTCAAAACCAAAATTGGTCAGTAGATTAGAAAATATGCCAGAGATATATAATTACATTTAATTTGATTATATGTCTCTGAATATGCTTAACATTAACTTCAATATTCAATACACCTGTTAATTCTATAACTAGTGTAAAATAAAGAATTGTGTACACTAAATTTACTTAAAAGTTAAGGAAAGTGTCTTAAAAAACGTTACGAGTACTGGATTCTTCTTTTCTGTTAGCAAATTTGGTTCAAGTGGCAATTGTTCTGTTTTGTTTAAAAAAATGTGTTGCGAATCAGCTCTCAAGGCAAATAACAAAATAACGAGACACATGAGCATGTTAGCTGTTAAAAGGGTTGAATTGAAAATCTAAAATATGACCTAAAGCACAAAAAACACATGGCAAAATAAAAGAGTAAAAACAATAAAAACTGTATTTTATTTTGCCATGTGTTTTTTGTACTTTAGGTCATATTTTAGATTTTAATTTCATCCCTTTTAACAGCTCACATGCTCATGTATCTCGTTATTTTGTTATTGAAATAAAAAAAGCCCGGAGGAGTAATTATCTGCAACAAATAACATTGCAAATAATCAGAAAAGAGATGTTAAATACCCATAGAACTTCTGTTTATTTTGATTTTGAACCAAAGATTTAACAACAGCAGAAGTTCATGACAAAAGATTCAAAGTCAGTGTAAATTTCACTTTCTCTGCCGGATCATTCAAGTTTTTCGTCTTCATGAGCATTTATATCACAGTATCATAGTCTATTCTAATTCTCAGACTGTCCCAATGCCACATATTGAACGAAAAAATATTTCAAACCAAATTTTCAAACATAATCTTCAGACGTAGTGTTTAGTTGGGAAACGTTTTCAGCGGAAATACTCTACGCCATGATGGGACTTACAAAACATATTTCAACAAAGTACATATAAGCAGACGACTATATGAGTACCAAAAATGAAATGATGTCAACATAAGGCACTTAAGGCGTTTTATACATGTAAACTAAGAACTCAGTAGTCCGTGATTAAAAATTAAGAGAATAATTGAAAATAACTTAATTCCTGTAGTGTTGGCGATTTAAGAAAATCTGGTAAATCTCTCGAGCTTTGCAAGATCCAATATTAACACAACTTATGGAGAGAATTTGTTCTGAAGTTTTTTTCTATTGTTAGTATAATAGTAGGAAACTCTGGATCAGGTTTGTTGGAATATTTTTATCTGCACTGATGAGACATATGCGCATATGCAGAAAATAAATTAACAGTAATTCTAAAACGATGGCCTTCAATCGCTTTGTATCCAAAGCCGTGGTAAAAATAATATATACTTATGAGTAACGTCATAAGCAAATGACGGTACTTTCGATAACGTCACAGATAGTTTTACATCAGTTTTTGCAACGTCACAGACCAACTAACGTAGTAAAATGACGTTTCATCCATGTGTACTGGGACGAATTCTCCTAATCGGAACTTTGTCAGTGTCCTATTAGATATCGAAATAATTAACAGTAGCCATATATTTATAGTATCTTTACCACGGGTTTGCACTTTATGGTGATATTTTACCCCTCGCTGGTCGCTCGGGGTAAAATATTCGCCATAAAGTGCCAGCCCGTGGTAATATATATAAATATATGGCTACTGTTTATTATTTCTTAACTTTACTTCGGTTTTTTATTATTTTAAGAACTTGCAAAAAATCTCATCTTAGTTAATTTGGTATCTATATAAATGTGACGTATGTAGATTAAAAAAAGATCATGATCTACCAAATTTACAAAAATCTAAAATTTAGAAAATTTGCCTAAAACTAAGAAGTAGCTTAGTCCTTAATTAGCTGATTGTATCTTTTCAATTCGATCTTATTGGTTATTGTTCTCTATACCCGATTTACAAACTTATGGGTTTCTTTTCAAAATGTCTTGATTCCATCTGCACTGAGCAGACACAAATTGTCAAAATGGTTATATACAGAAACTAATCTGTATTTTGTAATTCTATGTGCAGCATACTCATGATACAATACCCAAAATCATTTTGATATATTGAGAGAAAATATAGTAGAAGGTTAAAACGCTTCATTTATTGAGGGTTTCTGCAGCTGAAGTCTCTATCAATCAACCATTGCTAATTATAAAGGTTGTTCTTTATAAATTACGTAAACTGGTTCCATGCCTCATTGACTTCAAGGTAGAACCCCCCCCCCCCTCCCGAGATCTTATCTACAAAATTTTCGTAGCAAGCGAAATAACTCTAAAATGACAAAAACTTTGTGTTTACATTTCAGATATAAAACGAACTAAATACCCCGGCAAAACCTATACAAATTCTTTTTGTAACAGTATTTACATCCCAGTTCTTTGTTCTAGCAGGGGTGATCTGAGTCGGATGACCCCAGCAATCTCACCCAGTTAGAACAAAGGACCCAAATTCCGTGAACCACGATCCATCAACTGGGAGCAAAATTTTAAACTTCTTATGAATGCTTGAATGTAAGGGTACTCGTCTTGATAAGTTGGACTTTTTTCTAGTTTTATTTTTACTGTGAGTCTTTTTGTGTATTTCTTTTTTAGATATTCACCACACATAGAGGAGGGTTTGGATCAAAGAAAACGAGTTTAACCCCACCGCAATTTTTTACGCCTATCCAAAGTCAGGAATATATCGGTCAATGGCTTGTCCTAGTCTTCTTATGAAATTTTAGTTTCTTGATATTCGGGTTATTGGATGTGGTTCGTTTCCATTGATTTATTCACTTTTTACCTTTTTTGGTTGCCATTTAGGGCTTGTACATGAGATAATATCTCATGTGTACACTTTGTTCAATTACTTTTATCTAAATTTATGTAAATTCTAAAACCTAAGGATTAACTCCCTCCATCGTATTTTTATCCTTAGCTGTATTTGATATTATTGATTATTCGGATTTCATTTGGTTTTATGCATTTTAAACATTTTTTGAAATTATGGATTTCCTTTGTTTGGGTTCTAGTGCTGCTGATGAGGAATTAATTTCCGAAATGGCCATACAGCTCATTAAAATTATTGCAGTTGGGGTTAACATATGTGTAATGGTCTCATGTTCATTTACCCCTTATCCTTTCGTAAAATATTTGCTATATGGTGTGAGGTTCCTCACTGTGTTGAAGACCGTACGGTGACTCCTAGATGCTTTGTTTTTGGTCGTTTTAACCTGGATATGGGATGTTGTCTCCTTGACATTTACGCCATTTCCTTTGTTTTTGATATTTAGAGGACTGCGCCAGAAAATTGATTAAACGTGAACAAGATGAAGACCTTGATTCTCTTTCGAAGTGGATTAAGGCTGTGAGGTCCATGATTCTTAAAGGAATTAGTCAGCTACGAGGGTCAATGAGAACTAAAGCATCATCCATTTTCCAAAATGCCGATGTTGCCAGATACTTGTTCTCCATTACAAATATGTTGTTGTTCCGGCAGATAAGGCCACTAATAACATCATTTTCATATTTAAAATCATTACATCGAATGTTTAAAGAGTTTAAAGAACTAGGAATTGGTAACTCCCAGGGCAATCCAACCTACACAGCTACTACTCTGTCCAAGGAGGAGATATTACAGAACCATAAATCTGTTTTGCTTTCCTTTGGAATTTCGACCAAAGATGAAGACACCGATCTCCCTTCCTTGTACTGGGTACCAAAGTTACACAAATGTCCAAACAAACAACGGTACAGTATACTGCTGGATCTGCAAAATGTTCGACAAAACCTCTCTCTAAGCTTTTAACCTTCATCTTGAAGGCCGTAACAGAGGGCCTTCAAAATTACTGTGTTACTAGCTTTTCAAGAAGTGGTGTAAATCAAATCTGGATATTAAAAAACTCTAAAGATCTGCTTGACATCCTGAAATCTAGATCATTATTGCATTGCAACAGCATTAAAACATTTGACTTCTCCACACTTTATACTACTCTTCCTCAGGAACAACTTAAATCTTGGCTGAAAGATATAATTCATAGACGTTTCTCCCGTGCGAACGGCGAACCAAGATATAAGTATACTGTCATAGGCAGAGAACAAGCATACTTTGTGAAATACGACTCAGAATCACAGAAAAAATACACAGAGGAAGAAGTGATAAAAATGTGATAAAAGAGTTTTTGATTGACAGTATATTGTGTCCAGTTTAGAGGACTTGTTTTTCAACAGACCATTGGAATTCCAATCGGCACACCTGTTTCTCCACTCTAATGAGGCTGAATTAATTGAAGTGCTTTTTCAAAATAAAGACAAAAAACTGACCCAGTCCTTTAATTTCAGTTTCTGTTATATAGATGATATTTTTATCACTAAACAACTCTCGCTTTAGTGATTTTCTTCATCTTATTTATCGAAAAGAGCTTGAAATTAAGAATACAACAGATACTTCTACATCGGCTACGTTTCTTGACCTTCATCTTGAAATTGTTAACAGAGGTACATTACAATAGTCAACTTCCTTTTCTTTGTAGCAACATTCCAAAAGCACCAGCTTATGGAGTTTACATCTCACAACTCATTCGCTACTCAAGGGCTTGTAGCTGTTACAGGACTTCTTTAATAGAGCTCAGTTGCTTACAAATAGACTACTTAAGCGAGGGTACGTTACAAAAAACTTAAATTCATCACTACAGAAGTTTTACGGTCGACATCACGATCTTGTGGATCACTATGGGATATCTGTTTCCCAGATGACAACAGATCTTTCCCTCTTCAACTAGAGTTTGTTTTTCCTTTATCGGATTTGACTTTACTACCGGAGTTGATATGTTCAACACGCTTACTCTACCGGTACACCCTTTTTTTGGACAATTATGTATTTCTTATTGAATATCCCGATGTTTTACTCAGAAATACCACAAAAATGTTCGCACCTCGCTGAGCTCGGTGAAATTTCCTTTCACTTCTAAATTGAACCCCCTTTTTAAATTACCTGGATCTGCTCAGCGCGCTTCCATTGACATCATGAGTATTTCTTCTCCGAAATTACGCCATCGCAGGTCACATGGTCGAAGAGTGAATTATAACATAAAAAACAAACGTAAAAACCTCGTGAATGTTAAAGATCTGTATACTGTTTTCAAAAACAATGGACGGCATGGATTGTTTACTAAACTCTGCTCAATTCCTGTTAATCAACTTTACAAAATCTCTTTGGAATGTGATACCATGTCTGTAAATAGTCCGCTCTATGAATGTTCCATAATTATTGATGCTTTCTGCTTTCATCGGCTTTATCCGAGAATCGACAAACCTGATGAACATGTAAAACAATTTTTGAAAATAAAATATATAAATAAAGGCATTGATCTGATCGACATCGCAGGCATTTTTAGGGACCCTGACATTCAAAAACTTGTTCCCGTTTATTTTGACAACCAAGATATGCCTGTCATTTCCTTCTCTTACAAAAAGCCTACTAGAAGCATTTTTTTCAATTACTCTTCTATAACCTGTGATGCTAATTTTGAGGAGAACTACCCAAGCAGCTGACTAGCTGAGATTGTTCCACATCACCATATCGCTATGACACGTGCGGACATATATTAACCGGGAACTTGAACATCATCGATGATAAAGAAGTTTGGAATTTCTTTAGAAAGGGGCCTAAATATCGCCCACCTTCGAAAATTAACTGGCAATCTTGTTTTGATATTATAAAAGACTGACGCAGTTACCAACTATTGTATAATATGGTGCAAACGAGAAAGTGCAGACAAACACGCACTCAATATGTTCAGAGATATATTATTACCAAAGTCACCAATAGAATAAATTTTTAAAATTTTTTTAAAGATAATTATTAAGAGTCACCGCCTAAGTTGCTGTAAACAGAATTAAGTTAAAATTAAAAGATCTTAGTAATAAATATGTGTTTGTACCAGTTGACAAAGCCTCTAACAACGTTTCTATTATTTGAAAGAAATACTACATCGATGTCCAACAAAATGAATTATCAAAGTCTAACACTTTCAAACGTACTAATTTTGAAGAAAAATCATTAAAAAAACAGCAATACAACGATACAAAAATGCTCCAAGTTCCACCCAAAGATAACACCTTGCCTACTATGTACTGGGTTCCTAAGCTTCACAAAAATCCCTACAAACATCGTTTTATTTCGGCATCGAGTAACTGTTCTACCACTAATTTATCCATCCATTTAACCAGTGCGTTCACCTGTATTAAAGATTAGTTATCAAGTACTGTGAAAAAACCTATCAAAACGCTGGTGTAAATTACTTTTGGAGTGTAAAAAATTCCATTGAAGTTTTAGATAAATTACAATCAATAAAAAGACCAGTTTCGTCTATTGATAGTTATGATTTTTCTACACTTTATACAACCCTTCCACATAAATTGGTTAAATCAAAATTGGGACAACTTATTAAATGGTCTTTCAAATTTTCTGGTCTAAAGTTCATTTGTTGTAATAAAAAGCAAGGATTCTTCTCTAATATCATTTACAATAATCATAGTTCCTGGACTTGTGATGACATGATAAAGGCACTTAATTTTTTGCTGGACAATATTTTTGTTCGTTTTGGCAACATCGTTTATCGACAGGTCATTGGAATTCCCATGGGTACAAACTGTGCACCTCTCATTTCAGATCTTTTCCTGCCATTGTCCTTGGATTGTTCGCTTTTAGATTGACGGTTCGGTTCTCACTTACTGTTACGAACGGGACTTTATGAAAACACTACAGAATGGAACCGTACAAACAGTGATCAACTTATTTCAATTTTCAACGATAACAGCAGGTACATCGACGATATCCTTACTATTGACAATCCCCAGTTTTTAGACTATGTCGACCTCATATACCCGCAAGAACTGAAACTTAATAAAGCAAACGATGATTCTAAATACTGCCCATTTCTTGATCTTACTTTCATCATTGACTCTGGCAAAATTAAAACTAAAATTTATGATAAAAGGGATGATTTTCATTTCACAATTACTAATTTCCTTTTTCTTGATGGCGACGTTCCTGTAGCTCCATCATACGGGGTGTATATATCACAAGTACGATTATCGCGCGTCTGTTCTACTCTTGACGACTTTAATGAGCGTAACCTTACTATCACATCCAAACTTTTACAACATGGCTACAGATTTCATAAATTGATTAACACCTTAAAGAAGTTTTATAGAAGATATTAAGATTTGATTTCTAAATATGGTGCGACTCGCAAACAGCTTATTACTAAGGGCATTTCTCACCCTCGTTTTTATGGAAATGTTGTTAAAAAATGTCAAAAACTGATAAAAAATCCAGAGAAACTGGCACGTAACTTACATTCTTTACGTAATAGGGGATATTGACAGGATATTCTTCATGATTGCGTTAAATTGGCTTTGGTATCCAATGACCTGAAGATATTGCAGGTATACTGGCCTCTCACTGATACTGCCGATGTCTACTGAAATCTATGATATTTCTTTACCAAACCCTTCGGGAGTTTTGAGTTTGATCTTTATTCCCGTAGTGCGACAGTGTTTTACCAGCAGACTAGGCTCCTTGAGCTAGCCGGCTGTTTAGCGGCGAGCTAAATTTTGGTGATCTATTCTTTTTATAACCTAGTAAAAGGAGTTAATTTCGCAAAATTTGGGCCTAATCTCTTTTGTATATCTATTTTAGATTTTAATTTCATTTCATATTTCATTACTCCATTAAGCATAATGTCAACAAAACCTTTCCAATCATCTTTCGAAGATTGACAGTTCTTTGTCTAAGGCAGGGAGAAAGTCTATACAATTTTACAGACGGCATAATTCACGTGCAATTGTCACAAATTATCTGTTATTAGTGTTCGTGACCATTAAGGAACGGATCTACCGCATGACCACTTTTAGAACTGCTCTTCCGTTTGACCGCTTTAAGAAGTTAAATGGGAAAATGACCATTTTTATGACAACTTTTAGAACTTCTCTGTCTAATGGTCACTGTTAGAACTGCTCGTTGTTATGACCACTTTTAGAACTGCTCTATTTTACGATCGGTTTTAGAAGTGTTCTAAGTATACTTCAAGGTTAACTCAGAATTGATTCGAAGTTCACTTTTCTTGGAATTAACTTAAATGAGGGGTTTTGTCTGCACCCAACTGTACTTAGAATTCTTCGAAACTAGAGAATGTGACACTTGGACAAAAATGCCCCACCACCATATTTATTACATTTGATAACCCAGGTCAATCAGGCATACAATTAGATCACTGAATTGTAATGGAATAATATGTACTGTTACATATGAATGTTTATTATAGGATTAAACACCGTTTTAAAAGAATTTATTGGCGTATAAACGGGGCCAATTTACTCACATACGAATAAAAGTTTGAAGGACTTTAAAGATATGTTTGTGAGTGACTTGGTTCCGTTTATACTCCAATAAATTCCTTTCAAACAATGTTTAATTATTATAATTCTTTTAATCTGGCGATAAGTAATTAAATTCTTATTTATATTATGCCAATCACATGTTTTTGTTCTATTTGATTGTTTTGGCATATGAATTTATAAGGTGAACTTAAATGTAGTTCGGTCAACGTCGTCTATCGAAAAATAAACAACTTCAGAAATTGCTACCGGAAGTCAATGCAGCCAATCACGACAGCGTATTTCCTAATATGCAAATTACATTAGAATTATTTATATAAAACAGATCATTGTTCAATAAATATCTATTAAGTGATGGAACTTAATAGATATTTATTATAAAACTATAGTTGTTCAGGAATGAAATACATTTTAATTATAAAATTACCCATGAATTATGTAGTACTCATTGCAGTGATTTCGAGACCAAATTCTTTTATTGAGGTACGACTTTGAACTTTGTTCTTTGTTGGATGCCTTGATGAGGTATCGACCTGCTGGATACATTCTTGGAATGGAGCATATAAATACCATTGTGACTAAGATTGGTTCTAATTGGATAAACAGTTTCTGACAAATGATCTTTGAATGTTTTTTCCTTAGGGTCCAATGTTGAACTATGTCAACTATGTTCTTCCAAGGTTGCAATCTGAGATGAAGAATAGATGAGGTACGCATATGCCAGATATATTTTTGGAAGGGCATTTGTATAAGGACTGTTGTGTTTAAGTCTTTAAAAGTAGCTTATGAGAAAATCCTTGAGTGTGTTTTTCATAAGGTCCACTATTTTTCATAGCCCCCATGTGGCCATCTTGCCGGGCCTGCAGGATATCTTTTTGGGGAGGGATTATCTTAAGACCATTCTGTATAGGTACATCGGCAAACGAATACCGAAGCAAAAATAATGAAAGGGGAAATTCCAATGAACACTTGGGTTGCCTGCACTACAGAAGGGCCATTTTTGGCCAAGTGAACCTCTAAAATCTGTAAAATCTAAATTTTAAGTATCAGGTGCAAAATTAAATTAAGAAGAAATTAAGAAATTATGAAAGGATGGTTGGAATATGACTCATAGTTTTGAAAGAGTTACATTGACAAACTAAAATAACATATGAGCTATTTTGGCTCAGTGAACCACTGATATCTGTAAAATCAATATATCACATATCAGATGCACAGTAGTATAAGGTTACGCATATCCCGTGGCCGCCGCCTTGCTTCGC
>MJUU01023722.1:6714-22635 GCA_002080025.1 Modiolus philippinarum
CCCCCCTTAAATCAATTAATGCAGGAGTACCGCAAGGGTCTGTGCTGGGCCCTTTACTTTTTTTGTTATATGTTAATGATATAGCAGATAATCTTATAAGCTTAACTAGATTATTTGCTGATGACACGTCCCTGTCATATACTAGTCAAAGTCCCTATACCATAGAAGATATTATGAACTGTGACTTAGAAGTTATTTCCTTATGGTAAAAAAGTGGCTTGTTAAATTTAATCCGAATAAAACTAAAGGACTAATGTTTAATGGTACTAGTGCTGAACCCGACATTAATATAATGTTTGAAGAACAATTAGTAGAAATAGTTACATCACATCAACATCTAGGTATTACTTTCAGCAGTGATGGCAAATTTCATACTCATATACACGGTATAATAAAATCAGCTTGTATTAGGTTAGGTGCATTGAGAAAATTAAAACACTTATTGAATCGAGTTTATTTGGAAAGAATATATTTTATATTTATAAGATCTCTTTTAGAATATGCTTGTGAATTATGGGATGGATGTAGTCAACAAGATTCTGAAAATCTGGAAAAGGTTCAACTTTAAGCAGGCAGAATTGTAACTGGTCTACCTATTTTTTCTAGCCGAGAATCTATTTATTTCGAAACGGGTTGGGACAAATTATGTGATAGAAGAAAATTAAGAGGACTCAATTTATTTTATTTAATTCACAATAATAATGCCCCCGGGGTATCTTAGAGATTTAATGCCTCCTCTGGTTGGTCAAATATCTGATTATAACCTAAGAAATCGTAATTAATTAAACTGCAGATTAGAAATTACAAAACGACCATTCTTTCCTACTACAGCCATTGACTGGAACCAACTTGACCCTGCAATCAGAAATTCAAGAAATATTAGTATTTTTAAGCGTAAAACTAAACCTCCCATTCAGAAACCCCCTAAATATTTTAGTTATGGTAATAGACGAACGAATATTATTCACAAAAGATTAAGAAATATGTGTAGTTCTCTGAATGCAGACCTGTATCGAGTAAACCTGAAACCAAACCCTTTTTGCAGATGTGGACATTATTCTGAAGATAGTTTACATTATTTTTTGGAGTGTCCACTTTATACAGAATCAAGAATTGTTCTATTACGGGAATTGGAAATATTCAATGTAACTATAGAATTACTATTAGCTTGTGACTAAAGTCTTTCTTATGATGAAAATATTAGAATTTTCTCTTGTGTTCATATATTTATTAAAAATTCTAAACGTTTTCAATAATTGATAATGTATCATTCTCTCCAGTCTTTTTCTTTTTCCTTTTCTTGTTTTTAGTATTCTTTTGCTTTCTTTTTATTTAGTGCTCACATATTTATTTAACTCGTATCTCATAATCCTTAGACAATGTTATATCATATTTAATTTCATAATGTATTTGTCGCCATTGCATGCAATATATTTGTTATACAATATTAATAGGAGAGGACTTCAAATAATGTTGTAAAACTTGTGTCCAATCCTTTTTGTACACTATTTATTTAGTTGCAAATAAAATATGTTTAATAATAAATAATAATTGAGGTTTTCAAAATAATAACCTAGATTTATGACAATCAGGCAACACGTGGAATGTTCGAATTGAGTAAGGTCAAGCACAAGAGGTCACTCAAAAAAGTTATAATAATTAAAAAAAACATATAAGTTAAACGTCCGCAAGTACTCCATCACAAATAGGGTAGTTGATAATGATATGTTAAATAGCCTGCCAGAACATGTAGTATCTACAAAAACAGTCAAGGAATTTGGAATAGGCTTAGAAAACCACTGGAAACATTAAGACGCCAAATACAATTTTACAATGGACAAGACCAAAATCTGGACGTCGCATAAATTCGCCTACATGTACTAACATAACAGGTAGATGTGTAACTGTCTGATGTATATGCATTAACTGTGTCACATTTTTGAATGTCTTTGTGTCATTGATGCAGAATCATCCAAAACTAAAGTCGAGTTTATAGATTTTATCGGCACTTTCAAATTTCTGCATGAGTAAGTATGTTTTTTTTTCTGTTCTTGGAATGCGAGACAGCTGAAAAAGTGTCCAAAACATCAGAAGTGTATGATGAAGCATCATTCATATCCATTAGCCCATAATTAATAATGTATGATGTTGTTTGGTCATCAAACCATTTGTCAATTTAAAATCATTTGGATTTTTTATTTACGGATTATACCTAATCCTGATCACCGCCACCAAAGGGACCTCAATGACACACTTTGGAAAGCCCGTAAAAACTTATTATCACTTATAAATTTAATTATATAGATCCTCCTAAAATCTGATAACCAACGGCTGTAATTGAATACAAATATTTTAGATCGTGGTAAAGCTTTTTCTTTTTGAAAACTATCAATCATAGTGCCATTTTCCCCCAACTTAACCAAATATTGATTTATTGATAGTAGGTAATCAGTCAGATCGAACATCTCAACTTGGGGTTGGAGTCTTCATGAAAAATTATGTTTTCATTGCTTTGCAACGAATTGCTTTTTGATGCGAATCGTGCTGGTACTGTTCAGAAATATAATACAATTGTTCAAATGCAAATATCTTTTAAGGTACAGAAGACTTTACGCTTAAAGAAAAAAAATGACGCAGAAACTTGCATGTTTCTTGAAAAAAATATATAAGACTCAACTTCTGGATTAAAATTTTCTCACATACTTGACGAGTTTCGATGAAAGGTTTTTGAATTCCGAAAAACATATCAACGAGAGCATGGGAGTCCATTTGGTTTGCCTGTTTACTCTCAAATATATTTACTGAATGTTTTATGGATTTATTTTTTTTTGCTTCTTGGTGTTAAGAAAACCGTATTTTTGTATGAAATTTATTAAAGTCATATATCTGCTATTTAGGCGGACTTTAGAGATCATTTAACTTTTGCAATCTATTAGCAGTAAGATATCAATGGAAATAAAATCAAAATGACGTCATAACTACATGTAACATAACAAAAATTTACGTCACAAATGAAATTTGATGTGTCATTTCTGGTCCGCGTCAAAACAGGTTATTGGACGGTATATTAGTATAACGTGAAATATTTAAATTGTATAAATAAAGTAATCACTATTCCAAGAATTATTCTGTGGATTTTATTTAAACAAATTCCATTTTAGGCACGGACCATTTGATTTTCCTGGTATTTTTACCCGAGCCTGGAATTGTTTTCGCCAGCTCTGCTTTGCCAGATTATTTCTTTCCTACTATGCTAGAAAATTTTGTCGAGTCACGCTTTTTTTCTATTGGACCAGATCAGGGCCAGATTATTTTTTTCAACCCAAATGCAGGTCAGATAATTTTTTGGGGAAAAATGGGGGTCAGAAATTTTTCTAGAAAAATACCCCCCTGAAAATCAAATGATTAAAAAGGAATGCACAGGTAAATTTTACTTGTGGAAATACATTTGAGCACTGGTAGGTCATTTACCAATGCACTAATTGATAAGGATAAGGATTTAGGGACCGACCATTTAACTTGAGATTTTGTCATCTGAAATCCGAAGTGATGAAAACGTGAAAAAACGTTATTTTCAGGTATTTCTTGCAAAAAAAACTTCCGCAATTTGCTTATCAATATTGAATTATTTAGGAATAAAATTAACACATTTCGCGTGAACACGTAAACATGTGAACATCGCGCCGTCTATGATGCTGAAATTGCTATGGTTGCTATGGAAAACGAGATCTCGTTGCCTAGCGCCTTTCCGATGAAATCAGTTACTTTTGAAGAGAGAACGAAAAATCCTTTTTATTACTTTGTTTTCAAAATTTTATAACTCTGTTTATTATAGATGTATCAAATACAATTTCGTAATTCTCCATTTATGTTAAATTTCGCTACATGAGCTCCATGAAGATTCAACTTCCTTCCGTTGCGCGCTACGCGCGCTTAATCCTACACTGCATAACGGAAGTTGAAAGAAAAATAGAAACACGGTATACAGAATATGATGATTAAATTTTGACATTTCTTAGTATTTATGGGGGGCTACGCCCCCCTATAAAGAATATTTACATCAGATCTATTCCTAAGAACTTGAAATTAAAGAAACAACTGGCACACCTACTTCGGCTTTGTACCTAGATGTTTTCTTGTACTAGTATATTGACGAAGATGGACGTTTGAAATTAAAGTATTTTAAAAGCGTGATGATTTTAATTTATTTCGTAATTGTGAACTTTTCTTCTCTTAGCAGCAGTATACCTACCTCTCCTGCCTATGCAGTGTACATTTTACAGTTGATTCGTTACTGTCGAGTATGTAGTTTGTACAGTGATTTTGTTTTTTGGTTTTTAGCTCACCTGGCCTAAAAGGCCATGTGAGCTTTTGCCATCGCTATGCGTCCGTCGTCCGTCGTCCGTCGTCCGTCCGTCTGTCTGTCTGTCAACAATTTCAAAAATCTTCTCCTCTGAAACCACTGGGCCAAATGTAACCAAACTTTGCCTGAATCATCACCAGAGTATGGCTTCTCAAAATTGTGTTCGATTAGGCGGTAGGTCAAACAACATGGCCGCCGTTGCTAAAAATAGAACATAAGGGTAAATTGCAGTTTTTGGCCAATAACTCGAAAACCGTTACAGATATCAAAAATCTGACAGGAGTAAAAGTGATCAACATAGCAAGATCTACCTGCACTGCAATTTTGAAGAAAATCCGAAAACCCGTCTTGGAGTTATTGCCCTTTTTCCGTAAAATTTTTAAAATTTGTGCATTTATTATTTTTTATTTCAAAAAGTATAACAGATAGAGGTCAAGAGTAAATTGCAAAAATGTTCAGCATATCAAGATCTACCCACCCTGAAATTTTGAAGAAAATGCATAAACCCTTGTAGGAGTTATTGCCCTTTTTTCACCGAATTTTTTAAATTTTCGTATTTTTCATCTATTATTTCCAAAACTATAGAAGATGAAGGTTAAGTGTAAATTGATGAAATGTTTGCCATGCTCTTGCGACTTCAAAACTGATGTTGAAAATTGTTCCTTGACCGCCATTTTCAAAATGGCTGCCAAAAAAGGCCGGAAAATTCAACATTATCCGATTTCAATGAAATTTGGTTTCAAAATAGATCTTGATGTTGCGAGTTCAAAACTGGTGTTGAAAATTGTTCCTTGAACTTTATTTTCAAAATGGCCGCCAAAAAAGGCGGGAAAATTCAACATTGACCGATTTCAATGACATTTGGTTTCCAAATAGATCTCTATGTTGCGAGTTCAAAACCGATGTTGAAAATTGTTCCTTGACCGCCATTTTCAAAATGGCCATTAAAAAAGGCCAGAAAATTCAACATTGTCCGATTTCAATGAAATTTCCAAGTAGATATTGATGTTGCGACTTTCAAAACCGATGTTGAAAATTGTTCGTTGACAGCAATTTTCAAAATGGCTGCCAAAAAGGCGGGAAAATTCAACATTGTCCGATTTCAATGACATTTGGTTTCCTTCTAAACTGATGTTAAAAATTGTTCGCTGACTGCCATATTTTAAATGGCTACCAAAAAGACGGGAAAGTTCAACATTGTCCGATTTCAAAGAAATTTGATTTCCAAATAGATATTGATGTTGCGACTTCAAAACGGATGTTGAAAATTGTTTGTTGACTGCCATTTTCAAAATGACATTTCGACTTCAAATCGTGTCGAAAGTGGTCATTAGCAAGAACGTTTTTTATCGAAAAATCCCAACAAAGAAATATAATAAAACATGATCAGACTTTAAAAACAGTTCAAGATATTGGAGGTGTTGGACGTACGAAAGTTTGAGAAACTGAAGATCAACTGTATAACTTACATTGTTACCTTGATTGTGGCAACTGAAAACCAGGTGAGCGATACAGGCTCCTGGGAGCCTCTGGTTTTTTGTTTTAATAGAGCAAAAACAATGTCCCAAAAGCTCCTTAATCAGGGATTTGTTCAGCCTACGTGACCATAACATGAATGAAGGATATGACGTGTTGACCAGCGTCACAATTGGAAGCGGACATTTTCGGCTAGATTCACGTCTCACCGGATTTGACTTTAACAATTTTCACTTTTGTCTAGATTGACTCACTTACAATGTGACGGGTGCTGTTAACGGAGCAGGACATGCTTACACTTCCGGAGCATCTGATGTCACTGTCAGTCTCCTTGGAGTTTACACAGTGATTGACTTGGTGTTATAAAAAAAATTCTGCGCTTGGTAGCTGTCAAACGTCATTGTTTTCTGTGTTCTCGTTTTGGCCATGTCTTTGGACTTCATTTTTTGTAAATTTCAGTCCTTTGTTCTTTCGGTATTCTACGGCCGTTCTTTCAACAATATTCTATAGGCTTGGCACTCGTTTTGTTAATCAGCTCCCCTCACATCGTTTAACGCATTGGTCTGAAACTTGGCATATTGTTCCTTACTAAATAGAACATGTCCACTTTCTATTTTAGTGGCTTTCTGTAATTATACCCCCACCCCGTAAACAAAGTATGGGGTATATAGGAATCACCCTGTCCGTCCGTCCGTCCGTCTGTCTGTCCGTCCATGTACCTTGTCAGCGCATGTTCTCTTAAACACCTGCTTGGATTTTGATGAAATGTTATCCAGTTGTACTTCAACACTTGAAGTTGTGCATGAAATAATATGGCTGCTGCCCGAAATTTTGAAGGGGAGATAATTCGTTTTGAATATTTTCTTGAAAAAGATGGGGGTCAACCTTGTCAGCGTATGTTCTCCTAAACGGGTACTTGGATATTGATGAAATGTTACACAGTTGTAGTATACCACCTGCAAAAGGGGACATAATTGGTCTTTCAATATATTCCGGAAAAAGGGGGGAGGTATATCATTGTGGCCATAAATAGTTAACTATGGGAAAAAATCTGCGGTTTTCAAAAATCACGATTTTTTTTGAAAACGTGATTCTGAAAACCGCAGATTTTTTCCTATATTAACTACTACTGACGAGACTATAGAACAAACAAACATGTTATTCACTACGGTTGAGACGGGTAAAACGGTCTAGATTTTTTACGATCTTTACGGATTAAACATCTCATAAGTAAAACAAAAATCTTATAGGTTTTATAGGAGTAAAAGTAAATTAGGACTTGGTACATAACACGGGTTATACATAACACTGACGTGTATCTCTGGTTCTATACTTTTGATTCCTATATGTTTCTAGTAAGTCTGACAGGTCGTGACCAGTTACTCTCTCTACAACAAATATGTTGCTAAGAGGAAAATATAAATATACGATTTCCCCTTGAATATCAAGTATTGGGTAAAAACCATACACCTTTGTTTTTATTTTTCTTAGATTGGTCAAATCATATGCAAGCATTTTTTTTCCCTGATTTTTATTATAAAAGTCAAACATTATTACTTACCACAACGGTTATGCACCCTCCTACCTGAAATACACTCATGGTTTTTTATCTAATAAATATTCGGGTTATAAAAAATGACAACGATTCCCGTATATTTTTCAGAAAAGTCTAATACGAACAATTTTAGAACAATACAAGGAGCAAAAAATATGCCGAGCGATTTTTTCCGTTTACTTATTGTTGGGCCAAGTGGGTCTGGTAAAACAAATTTGCTAATGCACCTTTTATTTAAACGCTTATTGTATTACGACAAAATTATTCTTTACGCAAAGAACTTAGAACAACATTACTATAAGGAACTAATTCGAAGATTCGAGGAAATAGCGGAAAAACTAGGTGTGTCTGTGGAAGATTTATTACAACTATCTAATGATAAAGTTGAAGACATCGACGAAGTATCTGATGACAAACAAAAAATCGTAATTTTTGACGATTATATTTGTTCACAACAAGATCAGTCTTCTATTGTGAAATACTTTATAGGCGGAAGGCACAAGAAAATGAGCGTAATTTATTTGAGTCAGTCCTATTTTCGGATACCCAAAGACTGTCGTCTGAATTGTAATTTCTACGTAGTGTATAATTTTCCGAGAAAAAGGGAGAGAGATCTTATATCTTCAGAACTTCAGGTCTCAAAAAATACGCTTGTTTTAACTACTAAAAATAAATATTCTTTTCTGTATCTTAGCTTACCAGACAAGAAAATATTTCATTGTTTTGATCGGGAAATACAACCTTAACTTGTTAAAATCTATTTAATCTCCTTTTTGTACCCCTAATAGGTAATCGATACACCGCAGTGAGAATTTCGCAATGCGACAAAATCAATACGACGTCAAGCTGTTGCCAAGTTATCAAGTAAATTTCCATTCATAACTACAACGTACATCGTTAGGTAAGTTATATCTCATATATTTTTTGTATTTGTGTTTACCATTAAGCGGTATAATTTGTTTTTAATATAATGAATAGTCCATTCCATGAACTAAATTTTTACGGTATATTATTTCAGGTTTGTCACAATAAACAAAACAGAATTTGCTGAGATGAAAATGGACAGATTGTTATGACCCACGTTTACACGATTTCGAACAAGCCGAAATTACCAGAGGAAAAAATAATAATAATGGATAGTTACAATACGAACAGTGATATTATAAATCAGGATATAAAAACAGCAACCGGGAAGAATATTCTAGACTAATCACACCATGCTGGACTAAACTTTTCTCGGAGTTAACTTGTGGAGGAATTTGTGCGTGTTTTTTCAGGGATATAATAAAGATTTATTATTTTTCTGCTTTGTCAATTGTTGTATGACAAATTTACCGTATGGATTTATTAGACATTGTATATACGTCATGGATTTATGTGGACTGTCTAGCATATGGTAGACAAAGCACATAAACCTCATACGTCATGGATTTATGTGGACTGTCTAGCATATGGTAGACAAAGCACATAAACCTCTGACGTCATGGATTTATGTGGACTGTCTACCATATGATAGACATAGCACATAAACCTTTAACGTCATGCATTTTTGTGGACTGTCTAGCATATGGTAGACAAAGCACATAAACCTCATACGTCATGGATTTATGTGGACTGTCTATCATATGATAGACATAGCACATAAACCTTTAACGTCATGCATTTATGTGGACTGCGGTAGACGGCAGCTTCCTATAGGAACAGATTTATTCTTATCCAAGAAAATTCTTCCTTTGTATTCGTTTTTATTTGCACATCTCTCAAAGTTTGTGAGGTGAAGAATACTGAAATGTTCAATACTTTGTTCTTTAGATGTCCTATTTAGATGTATCTTCTTCATGGAGAAATCCCTTATATTTTTACTTCTTCGCCCTTCATTATCTTTTGAAAGTCTTCTTGTGTTAACTTAGTTTTATTTAATCCTTTACCCTTTGTCTTAACACTAATTACATTGTCTGTGTCAATTGTTATAGTCATATATAACTTAGGTGCAATATAAACCGCCTTAATTATCTTGGCGTTTTTTTATAGTCATTAGCTAAATCACCTAAATTATTACCATTATAATTAGGCATTAGTTTTGCTTGCTCACCGGGCACATGAAGACTATCAGTGTCAGTATAATAAAAGTCTAACTCTACTTTATTCTCTGGATTTAACCTCATCATATGATCATACATAATCTTGTGGCTATAAGCCAGAACAAAAGCACCAAAATGTGAAGGCTTACTGATCTTATCAACCGAGTCAATCTCGGATCTTAAGTAGATGAGATCAGCGACAGGCCCGTAACCACATACTTATGATGAAACTTCCAGTATTCATTGTTGTCTCTTATTGTTTGGGCGTGGTTAAATATTGGTCTTTGGATCATTTTACCATAGAGACCATTCATCAATAGTTTTGCTAGGGTGTATTGAACACTTCCTTTTTGACTTGTTTTCTTGGTCTGAAAGAATTTCTGTATATAATCATAAAACACCTTACTAGTTTCTTCCCAGTAATATCCCTCGATAATATTAACATCATAACCATATTTAATCATTTGTTCTATGTCAACTGAAGTATACCAACCCTCCGAGTCTTGTAGATCCCATTTCGTTGCTCCTTTTTCGTCCTTTCTTGCTACTACTGGATGAAGCAGTTTCTTGTTTGTTATATACTTGACTTTATATATCCCCATTTTACCCTTAGTGCCTACGGCAGTGTATTTTCTTTGTCCCACCGGATATTCGTGTAACATACTGGTTGGATAAAGGGACACGACGTTCACATTTAACAAGTAATCAGTTACATCATCGTAGTTTATGTTTTCCGTAAACTGATCAGATACAAACTCATTCTTGCTCTTATAACACCGTCCACCATAAATACTCTTTCTGATATTTTTCTCCATCTCTGTTGAATCAGATATGTCAACCACAACTCCTTCAGGTATATAATCTTTCCAGATGTCGAATCCTAGAGAACTAGTCGAGATGAAGTTAGTGATGTCTCTACCAAAATCTTTGTAACACTGGTTGTTTAACTTGTTGAACAACTCTCGTAGACCAAGTACATCAGACTGTAAATAAACAAGGCACTCATTTCTCATACTATCAGACATATCTTCCCAGCGTTTCGATTGACTGTGATCAAATTCTCCTTTTTGTACTTTGCAACCAAAATCAGACAATGCTTGACTCAAAGAACTACCTATGTGTTTCATCAGATCGAAACATCGTATTCTATCTTTTTGTAACCCGATTATGCTTCCGTTATTCATGATAAATTTTTCCGGAGCTAATCCCAGTTTATTCATACTCTTAACCAAGAAGTAGTGATCAAAGTTACTCCCGTTATAAGCGTTAACAATAAAATCATCAGTACCTGCGGTAGTGGCTTTACCAGTGACGGCAGTTTTGCTCAACAAATATCGTACAAAATTGTCGACGCAATCATCACCAGCGTAGTAACAAAAATCTTTTTCTACGAAACCAGGAATGTAAGGTGTATGAACCTTGTGTCCAACGACAATTTTTGTGTAAGATTCTATATCATAGTGAATTATGTTGGGGTTTAACTCTTTGCTCTTTGTTGTTCTTTGGATCAAACACCTACCCTTTTTCTTTATTACTACATAATAATATAAACCAGCCGTGTTATTGTTACACTTGTGTTTTTTCTTATATCGAGTACCACAACGGGAAAAAAACAACCGAGCAAGTATGGTTCTTATAATACGTATCGCCACAAGACGAACACTTCTTCTTTTCTTGTTCGATAATAAGACTGTAATGTCCCTTAGCTAGTTCTATAGTAGTGAGATACTCTTTACCGTAATGCTCTTTTGTCTCTTCACAGAATAAACCGACAGGTAACTGATACCTTTTTATTATACCCCACGCTACCGGTAACGGCACGGGTGTTTTAGGAGCTAAACCATATGCTCTTCGTATCTCATCATAGACAGTGATTGTAGGATTAAAATCTGGTTTGAGTGCCTTTAAACATCGAAAGAAACAGTTGTTATTAGTTGATAATAGGCGTTTTCTTTTGACTCCTTCTGTTATTGTCTCTGAATAATTATGGTCCCAGCAACCACCATTAGGTGGAGGAATCACGTTTATTTTAATTCCTATGATTTCGTATATATAGTCCTCATTCGGAGGTAAAGAAAGATCTACGTATTGTTGATAAAGAGCTCTAAAGTCATCAAAGTCCTTTATAAGAAACGAGTTCATACTCTTTGTTGTATTATATTTGTAACTTGATGTGCTGCCAGTGTAAACAAATTTAACTGATACATCAGCGCTTGTTGTAAAACCGTCTGAAACAGCATGATCCAGTCTTTCTTTTATTATCTCTGATATTTTTTCTACCTCATCACTAGTTAATTCTTCTTCATATATATGTTCTAATTCCTTTCTTTTATTTGTAATCCATTATGAATGATTTTTATTTGACTTTTTTTTTGTTTTAATGGATTTATTATTCTGTAACTCTCTTACGATGTGCCGCAGAGTTAATATGATATTTTTTGGCTGAAACACAAAGGTGTTTGTTACACACCTCACAATAAAATTTGTGTGTAGCATAATATTTCTTTTGATTTTCATTATGGGCTTGTTTTTCTTCAGCATCTGTCTCATATAGTTTTCTTCTTCCCATTTTTATAGTATGATTTTTATCTACAATAGCCGATTAATTCTTGCTTTTATACCCTTACCTAACAGTTGACCAATTTTTGATGCGGCGCTGTCGTTGGAATATTTTTTTATTTCTTTAATCAATGCACCTGATTTTGTCGAAGGTACATATTCACTGCCGTAGGCACTTGGTTTTGTTCCTGCGGTCGGTGTTACTGGTACACTTGGTTTTGCGGTTGGTGCTATTTTATCTGCTACATACTCTCCCACCTTTTCACCAAGTTAACAGCAGATTTCTTTATCGTCTCTTTTGCCAGTTGTTTTGCAGCAGTGCCTACGGCAGTGCTAAATATGCTGTCGAATAGTCCACCACCTATTTGTTCCCTCGTTACCGGGTCAACAAAAATGTATCTTCCTAACTCCTTACTATATACTTTTCTCATTTTTTCTTTACCGTTTATGTTTCTCTCAGAATAAAAGTAAAACTGGTGTCAATACCGTTTAGATTTATATTTCTACCACATGCGTCTGTTATCCATACACGAACCGAGTCAATTCGAGTTCTATCTACTCTCGAATATCCTATATGATATGGTGTTCTCTCGAATGGGTAACTACGAGTTAGATTTGCAGTACTAAACACGTAGATTACACCACCCGTATTACCATCTACGTCTGAATCACTAATTAAGTCACAATGAACATGAATATTATCTACGGAGTTAGTAATGTTAGGTAATTTACTACCATATTCTGTTTGGTTTACTATTTTCTTGTCGAACCCGATTAACTCAGCAAAGTTACCTTCTCTTAAGTCTAGTACCGTGTTAGATCAAAGTTTATTTTTATTGGACTGTCTTCAACTTTGTCGTTTAACGAAATAAATTCTGCTATATAAGTGGACATGTCCCCGTAGCTGTAGTTACCATCAGCAAATGTCAATTCCTTGAATGTTTTCCCAGAATCAAGACTATACTTTATTTTCTTGTTACCATAGAACTCAGAAATATTATACCAACTGTAAGTCATATTCATCTCGGACAAACCAATAACATACTGTTTGTTTTTATCACCCTGGGTCGTTTATATTCGGTAACAAAATTAGAATGGGTTCCTTCACCATTATAACTAGAAAGTGTTATCATTCGACTCATTTTTTTTTACTCGAAATATTTTCTATAAATTCCTTCATGCTGTTCTTTTGTTATATCATCTTGTTCTAGGAGAGTGTCTAGAATGCTTATACCCTCGTTTATTAACTGATGACTTAAAATACAGTGTAATTTGCCCATTTAATATAACCGGAAGTTTTTGGCACATAGAATTTATACAGGGCAAATGCCCTGTATAGAAATTTATACAGGGCAGATGCCCTGTATTAAAATTAATACAGGGCAAATGCCCTGTATAAATGAATTGGCCATATTGGTTTAGTTACACTCTGTTTTCTGAGTCTTTCTCGAATATGTTAAGTTTTTTCCTTTTGTCTATTGATTTATTACTGATAGTGAGAATAAAAAATGAACACAGCACAACCCAGAAGATTTCCTTTGATAATGTTCCAAATATTACACTGTGCTATACAGTTATGTAGTACTTGTCAGTCGCATCCCGTTTCAGCTTGTACGACTGACACCACACCAGATCAAGGGGACTTGTAAACGACATGATAGTTCAATATTTTTTTCTACTACAAGTTGAAAATTCAATAGAAATCTTTTATATATTGCCTTGACTTTGTAATATCGAAATTTGCATCCTGTAATTAAGATTGATTAAGATAATGCCTGGAATTTTAAGTCATCAGTTAATAAAGGTGTCATAAAATGGGTATTTTCATATTAATCCTGTATAATGTCCTCGTACAGTCGTATTGAGTTTCGATCACCTGTATTGGCCCTCGGCTTCGCCTCGGGCCAATACAGGTGACCTCAGCCCAATACGACAGTACTTGGACATTATACAGGATTAATATGAAAATACCCATTTAATAACACTATATTATTATCTCGTCGTTGTTGTTACGAGCCTCGGTACCAGCAATAAGAAGCTCTAACCGATCTACTAGCTTTGTTGGCTCATAACACAAAATATTCTTGTATTTACCACTCGACTTTACTAAAGGATGTTGCGACAGCGTAACTAGTTTTTTTAACATACGCTTTGCAGAATCAGAATACTTTTGTTTAGGGTTGTATCTCTTTGTTACTAAGTCATCAACCGATGTGTCAATTACTTGTTGTCCTTTTTCGTCTAGTCCATACAACTTATTATATTCGAAAAGTTGTTCTAAGTCCAACAGTAAATCAGAAAAGTAACCATCAGTGTCTAATTTATATGACCCTTTAGTCGCCAAAGCTTTTCCAATTTTTCCCTTTAATTTCTTGCGATAATTTGTATTTTTAGCCTGGAGAGCTTCTACTTTTTGTGGATCTTCCGAGTTTTTTTTCATCAGTCCCAGTGCTATGCTCATACCATGTATCTTACTGAGCTTTTCTTCATCAGTCAGGTCGGTGTTTTCTAGTTGCTTTTCGGCGTCATAGTGATCAAATATATTTACACTACCTGGTTGCATTTCAACTATCGACGGTCCTGGTGTTTCATCTGGTTCATCTGGTTCTTGTATTATTACCTGCGGCTCCTGTAGTGCCTGCGGCAGTGCAGGTGGTACCGGAGTATCCATAATATTAGGAACAGGTTGATCTATAGGAATAAGTTGACCAACTGCCGTAGGCACTGCCGCAGGCGCTACCGTAGGTGTTGTCGTAGGTATTGCAGCTACTGCTTTCGTTACTGGTTCAAAGAATTCCTCGAGTTTATCAGACTGAACACTTTTTCTTATTCTTTCTTCTTCCTTCTTCTTTATGTAATCCTGTACCACTTTCTCTGCTTTTGACTTCTTTTGAGCTAAATCCTTTAATTCGTTTAACATTTTTATCTTCCTAATATAAAAAGTAAACATGGGTATATTTAATGAAATAGCTCAGACGGTGACAGGAGGTGCATCAACGGAGACTAATTTTGATGTAGTGCTAAGTAAGTATGCGAGCAAGGCTCAGTTAGACAAATATTTCCGTAAAGGACAAGACTTAGACATGGGTGTGCACAAAATCACAGGTCTTTCACCCGGTTCCGGCAACGACCACGTAGCAACAATAAAACAAATAAGCGATACTTTCTTTCCTGCGGTAGCGCGTAAAGACCTGGACATGAATAAGAAGTATATTAGGGGACTCGAGACCGACTTAGATGACCCAACCTGTGCGGTAAACAAGAAGTCGCTGCAGCAGAAAATAGACACACAGAAACGGAACTTTAGAGCGGAGTTTGCTAGTAAGGCTTTTGTTGCTGCAAGTGAACGAGAACTAAGAAAAGACTTGCACAGACAGTTTCTAAGGCCAATTCACCTATCACAACTTGAGAAAAAAATAAGTACTGTTTATACTAAGACTGAGGTAGACGCCAAGCTAGACCCTGTTTATACTAAGACTGAGGTAGACGCTAAATTTGATGCACTAGAGCCTGTTTATACTAAGACTGAGGTAGACGCCAAGCTAGCCGATTATGAGGGTTATACAAAAAGTGAAATAGATACTAAAATTCAGAATAAAAAGAGAGAATTAAGGAGATTTTTCAATAAAACAGGAGAAAAGAAGTACGAGAAAAAGAAAGCTGCATCATTTCTTGCAAGAGTGAAACCCGGATATTATGATTTGACTACGAATGTAAAAGTCAAGTGGTTAACGGACGATTCCTATATCAACGGTGATATAGAGAAGGATCTCGACAACTGGAAACTAACCCTAAACCCGACGGACGGCAGTGCCGGCGGCAGTGCCGGTGAAACTGTTTATTTATTTGGTGCGCATCTAATATTTGAGTCGCCAGAAGAGCGCGTA
>MJUU01023722.1:25054-35835 GCA_002080025.1 Modiolus philippinarum
GGAGTTCTTCCCTCTTTTAGTATGCTCTCGAATCCGATAGCCACTTCTTGTCCTGTCTTTGATTTTAGTGGAACGCTCCAAGCGTATTTGCTGAATACGTCAATCACATTTAGTAAGAATTTGTACCCCTTGTTATCTCTAGAATAAGCTTGCATGTCTACGAGATCTGCACTCCAGGTGTCATCGACATGTGATACTAGGGAACTTTCTTCTTGCTTGCTTATGTAGTTCTTCTGCTAGTTTCTCTGTCCACTTTATTTTCTCCTTTTTTTTTAACACCGAGTCCCAGTTTGCTTTTTACTCCTATTACACCCTGAACTATCCTTTTGTTTACAGCTTCACCGACTGATGATGGTTTTACTTGTTTTAGTTCAGACATCATCTTCTTGTCACATTTTTGTTTGTCGTGCTGCGCATCATAACAAAGATCATGACTCCTACAGACCTTGTCTAATTTATTCTTGGTGGGTAAGTCCAGTGAATTATAAGGTCCACAGTAATTCGTTCCTGGGAGAGTAATTCCGCCCTTCGGCATTAAAGGTTTGATGGCCTTGTGTATGTCAAGATTACCGCCTGCGGTGGTGCCACGCACTGGCGAAGCCACAAACTTGGTTTTCGTGATTTTGCAGCTGGCACACGTGCTGTATTCTATGAACTTACCGTTGGATAATTGTACGACCCTTGGAGAAAGAGACTCCGTGACTGTTTTTTCTTTTACGCAGCAGCTCATTTTTTGAAGTACTCTTTTAATAGTATTTCCATTTTTATTGTATCCGTCGGACTGCCGCGGGCACTAAGGTCTTTGTACATTATGTCGTAGATGTCTTTCTCTTGTGCTTCTCGTAGAAAGAATAGACAGAAGTAGCCACATAGAACACTTAGTTTGTGTTGGTACTGACTTGTATTATATCTGTATTTACCCTTTATATAGTCAATAAATTCTTGTGGTGGTGAAAGACCATAACTATCAAAGTAAATATTTCTTTTGTCACGGAAGTCCCAACACACCCAATGAGTACCGGCGCCACTTTTATCGTCCAAATTAAGGACGTCGCACTCATTTTTGTTTCGTTTTAGTGGTAGATTGTCCCTACTATAACCCCCCCCCGAAAGAGGTAATACGTAGTTTATCAACCCAGTCTAAAATATCAAAGTTAGTTAGCGGTTCAAGCGTCTGCCGTAGGCACTTTTTTTTTGCATGACGTAGGGTCTGCGTGCGCTGTCTACTTGAAGTCCTTCGCCCGGGCGTTCAACTTGTAGTCCTTTGCCTAATAAACCGGTTAGTAACGGAACTGCTAAACTGGCTAACATACCAAGGAATCCACCGGTCTGTTGTCTTTTTGTAATTCTAAGACCAGTTCCTAATTTCTTTTTGAGTGCTGACTGTAATTGCTCTTTCTGTGTTTTTGTTAGGTGGTCAACGTAGGGTTTGTTGTGTGGTACGTCTGCTGTTAAACCGCTACCAAACACCTTTTTCACCCCGGTTTCAGCTAGAGCGGAGGCCGCTCCGATGCCAAGAGCAGGTAATAGTTTAGATGCCACTGTCTTTATGACCGGAAGTGCAAGTTTAGCGAGTGCTCCAAGAAAACCTCCGTTTTGTGATTGTTTTGTCATTTGTGTCTTTGAAATTCTTATATGAACCCCAGTACCAGAGGCCTTTGCTTTCTGTATTTTATTTATTTGTGTTTGTGTTAGCGCCATATGAAAGTCCCCTGTTAATTGGTTGTTTGTTAGTCTTAATGTTAAACAAGATATGTTTTTGTATGCTTTAGCTAGATTCTTTCTCTGACCTTCGGATAAACCAAGACTTTACTCATGATAATTACTATGTCGTTTCCAATTGTGTCTAAAATTATATCTTCTTCGTTCAGTACAAGGGCAAAGATTCGGTAGGCAGCGGCTGGAGCCTGATTTAATCTGTAATGTAACGTCAAAGATGTGTCGTCCATACTCACCGATTCGTCTACGTAAGTCAAATCAAAATAGATTAATCCATACAAGGAGCCGAAGTTGCTAAGGGTAAGCATGTTCCCTGTGTCATAGTCGTTGCTTGCATTGGGTTTAAAATTACAGGCATCTCTGAAGATTCTGCTGATTTGATTCGAACTTTATCCTGTTTCCGGGTAAAAGATACCAGAACCAACTTCTAATCTGGCTGTCAGGAGGGTACAAAAGAAAGAAAATCTATTTAATGGTATTTCCGCCGTTACTTCTGCTCGTGCATTAGTTGACGCTGTTCTTAAAGCAAATCCTTTATTATCAGCAGTGACCGCTTTGTTATCAGGGTAAATAAAGCTGTTTTTGCCTACACTACTCACATATCCGTCTGAAAACGTAAGCAATGATTTGACGTGATTTGCTAGAGATAAATTATTACAGTCGTAAACTGTTTTTCCGTTTTGGTGGACTGTCATTTGACTAAGAAAATTTGTTACATCTGAAATAACAGATACTGTGTCGTTGTCCGGTGCTGCTCCGTCAGCTAGTTTATCTACTTTAAACTTAATTGAAAAATACCCAGTCATAAAACGAAGCCCTGTAACCTGTTTTGTCTTGTGCTTGTCCATTTGGTGGAGTTATTATAGGCGTGTCTAGTAAAAAGCTACAATACTCGTATCGATCACAAAACTTCGTTCCTCTAAACATTTTTTATTACTAGAATATTATTTTTCTTTTTATATAAAAATGATAGAGTTTACGAGTCGTGTCTTAAATTTTTTAAAGCAGAGTCTAGAACGAAGTAAAACCTATAAGATTTTTGTTTTACTTATGAGATGTTTAATCCGTAAACATCGTAAAAAATCTAGACCGTTTTACCCGTCTCAACCGTTTGTTTGTTCTATAGTCCCGTCAGTAGTAGTTAATATAGGAAAAAATCTGCGGTTTTCAAAAACACGTTTTCAAAAAAAACGTGATTTTTGAAAACGCAGATTTTTTCCCATTGTTAACTACTGCCATACTTGTGAGGTATGAGCAAAGCTCATTGTTGAAGGCCTCATGGTGACTTCAAAATGAAGAACAACAATAAAAGCGTTGTTCCTTTGCTTGTTTTTTTCCACGTATTTGTAGAGACTTTGTCTCATGTGCATTTACTCCATATCATTTTATTCACCATTGTATTGTGTCCACATTTGTACTGTGTCCACAACTGTACTGTGTCCATACACACTTAAATTTACACTTGCCATATTGATTCAGGGTTCAATTAGCGGGGGTATGACTGGCTGCCATCGGCGGCAGCTCTAGTTTTTTCGGAAATTGAGTGGTACAATGTAGTTCAACTTGCTCATTTTTTGACAAAATTCATAGGTAGGGTACCCATTTTGTGTAATCGACTGGTCACAGTTCATCCAGATACTTGAAGTCAATTGAAAGTGGGACATGTGCACCTCCTACTTAATTGTGGTGGAATTTTGTAAGTTTGTCCACATTTTACAGACAGTTGAACTCAAAAATGCTGTGAAAGGGGTATTTATAGTCATTTAAAGGATAAATCTTCTTTAAGATTGCCGTAAAGTGGGGACATAGTTTATTTTAACATTAGACCATTTGGAAAAAACTTTCCATATCTTGTCCCCTGACACCTCTGTCCCAACTGTAACCACACTTGGCCACACCACTATAGTTGTTTTATAAAAGTCAACTGCCTGAGGTGACTATGTTTTTGAAATTGGACTCATCATTTTAGGGATCACAGACATATTGGTTTTGTTTTTGGGGTCAGCCATTGATATGTCGTCTGTTCATATGGGAAGTAAATATGAGAAAAATGCAGCTAAACTCGGTTTTTCTTAGCAAAACCATAGGGAACATAGGTTTCGTGGAATTGATCGACAATGCCTTGGTTTTAAAAGGAAAACTATTTCTCTCACGAGTTTGTACTCTACACAAACTCATTGGATGCGGAGATTTGTATGTATTTCTAATAGCAATCTCACATTTGCTGTAGGAAAGTATAGCCCCTCTTACACTACACCGTATAACCTAAACGAAAAATAAATTATACCCGTTCGTCTCCGTTCATATACGTTTGTCGTGCGTTCTTTATCCGGCGAATACGGTACAAGTACGGTGATGTCCGTTTTGTACGGTGAAAATTTTTGAATATGTTCAAAACTCGGAACGGACATGTACTGCACAAAATGTCCGGTGAATGTACGGAAGGCTTACGTTATGTTCGCTTCCCATACGTTGTACAAACGTTATTCATTTGTTACATGCCCGTCTTGCATCCGTTAATGTACGGTAGATTAAATTGTTGAAACGGACTTTTACCGAAGAGATAACGGATAAACCGTACGAATTCTCGATTGGGAGCGGAAACCAACCGGACATGCACCGACTAAAGTATATGTTGTGCAATGTAATAAACAAAATAAGAATCGTAAATATAGGCCACAATTAAAAGATTGTGAGAACAAAAATAAAATACATAAAAAAATAATTGAAAAAAAGGAAATAGACAAATATCACAACAAAGGAACTGAAAAAGACCCATATTTTCGACCTTATGGCTTCAACTATGAAGCAAACAGACGGAAAACCAAAACGACAGCCCCGACAGAAAGACAGAAACTTGGGCCAGTGAAGAGTAACAGAATTTATCTGGTTGCCCCATAGTTGGAGGCCATTAAGCCGACAATTTGAGCCATGCTTTCTGTTCTGTTCTTCCGATTTTTAGCATGTCTTTTATTTTTTACTTTGTTTATTAAATGTCTTTTTCCCTTTTGTAATGTAGCCCACTTTTAATCATTCTTATGTCGCTAGAAACGAATTTACAACGATTGTTTATTATATGGTCATCCAATGGAAGGTACCATACACTATTTTTTTTAAAGTTGCTTATTTAATTTAGTAATGGCAAGAGTTATACAGTGTTTGTTTATTTGAATTTATATGATATATACCCAACACATCAAAATCAGAAAAATGTCCGTTTTCTCGCCGTTTAAAAACGTCTCATATGTTAAGAAGCATCTGCCACTATAGAGAATGTGTATAATTTTAACCCGATCCTTCACTGACATTTCTGCCTTGGGTCTTTGGTGAAGAAGGTTATCTGTAAACCGACAGTTCTTTTCTTAGGTCATTCTCTTGCTTTTCTATTCGGTGACATTTTAGGAAAATGAATATAATTGGTCAAGCACGCAGTAATGATTATCTGTGTAAAATAAGTTGTTGAGCGGTCAAAAGACACAGGTATAATATAGCAAAGATAACATGAAACACTTACAATGGCCAAAAATTACAATCACATGCCACAATCTACTAGGGAACTACACAAGAAAAACAAACAAAAGACAAACGTAGACAACGATAAGAACTCGGGATAGCCTTTTTGAAAAATCGATTTTTTTTGCATTGTAATTATTAAATTCGTTTTTACTCGGTGCTCGTACGGTGCGTTTTCGTTAGCAATTCGTTTTATTCGGTACTTGTCCGGTATTTTACCGTTATAAATACGTTTTATTCGGTGCTCGTCCTGTAGGGTTCCGATGTTTGTTCGGTGCGAGTTCGGTTTATTCGGTACCAGGGCTGTGCATGTACGGTTTACTTACTTTTTGTGCGTTTTCACTGTAATTCGTGAACGAACAAAAATATTTACCACCGTACAAAAATGATTTTCATCCGTTCTTCATACGTTTGTGCTATACGGTGTAGAGTAAGAGCGGCTTATAGTTCAGCAAACCTTGATTTCCTAACATCAAAACTTGGTTTTGCCAAGGGAAATTGAATTTCTCGGAAGAACCCGTTTTGCTTATTCGATGCTGAGTTGTGCATGTATTTCTGTGAGAAAAATGTAGGACAGGCGAGTTTAGTCCTAAAAATCCTGATTTTTATGTCATCTAGGAAACATACTTCCCCGACAACATATCGGATCTAATTACAAGTAAACCACAGTGGATTGCTGATCACATTGCATATATTGTCAAACTGCGCCACAAAATTGCTTAAACCTTTTTCTTCATATGACCCTTTTTGACTTACATTTTGGAAAATGACGAGGTTAGTGCCATTTCCCTGTCATTATAGCAATGAAAGGATATGTAGTAAATGCACAGTTACACGAAAAATTCTGTAAAAATACATGGTGACTTCTGTTCCCTTGCTTTGTTTGAACATGTTTTTTCAGAATCTGTGCATTTACTCCGTACCCTACAATTTTAGTTACATATTGGAGTTTCTCTTCCCTGTGGTATGGAATCCGTGATAAAAAGATTCCCCGTGTCAGGATGTTAGCTCTCAATATTTCAGTTATTGTGCTGCATACTTTCAAATGGCATTGTACATTTGGTAACTTCGATTTTTTTATCTCGCAATCTGCAATAATTTAATATGCCTCCTTTTTGAAATAGACTGAGTTCACTGTGATTGGTTATATGTTGTGATTGTCTTCTTGTATAGCGTTTTTGTAGGACAACGATGGAAAGTGATTTTAACTTGGGTATTTTTTGTATAAAAATAAATTTTTTTGTATAAAGATAAATTTGATTTGTTGTTTTTTTCTATGCCCCCGTCGTTAGGCGACGGGTGCATTAAGTTTTACCCTTGTCCGTACCCGTGCGTACGTCCGAAATTTTCGTCAAAGATTTCTCAGCTTGTGTATGCAGCAATGATTTGATATTTGGTCTGATGCTTCGGTATGATGAGTTGTACAGTGTCTCCCCTTTTCACGTCCGTGACTCATCTACTTCCTGCTTGCCGACATATCTGTATGGCGGGGGCATCCGTGTCCCATGGACACATTTTCTTTATTTTCAGTTGTTGGCGATCCGGCATCCATGAATATATAACAGTGGTTTGCACCGGTCTGTTATAAATACTATTTGGGGAAACTAGCTCACTTTGTTAATCAAATTAAACGCAAAAGAAAGTTCCAAATTATAATACGAAATAAACATCCAACAATAACAATATATTAGCAATACACACGGAACAATCCGCATAAAATAATATGTATAATTTTGGAAATACGGCTTTCCGTAATTAAAGTTCTTGTATGCAGAAAACGTACGACATCCGTACAGTTTCGATGTTGGAATCCAACTGTCCGAAAACATATTAACAAATAACTGAATGACATAATATTACACAATAAGACCGACGAAAACATGTGAGAATTATAGTAGAGCGGCAAAGGCCAGAAATTTTGAAATTTAAATGACCCACATACCCTATTCGATTTCTATACGTTTTTGGAAAGCTTAGGTCGTGTACATTTCAAAAATGTTTGTCGTAAAAATCAAATGTGGTAGAAAGGGGGATAAATAAGGGGTCAAAGGTCAATCAGTAAAAAATGAAAAAATGGATAATATTGGATAATATTATGATTTTCAGCATTTCAAGGCATAAAAATTGATACAATGGGAATTTATTTTATTACTTAGCAAATTTGAATGTAAATAAACATGTCGTCAGAATTTGTGACGTCACTTATAACATAAATTGACGTTCATTTGATATTATAATAAAGAGCTATGTTTTAAGCTTAAAATCATTTCAAGAATTTTTTTTTGTTTTCTGGTTGTGATATTCAAAATGAGTTAAATTTAATCCAAACAATCGAAAACAATATTTAGTAAGCGCTAAATTTCGTAAATCAACTTGTGTTAGCACGTAACCTGGCATGTTGCAAGCAGTCGGATTTATAGACAACACGCAAAGTATATTAATTAAATTTTAATTTAATCTAAATATGACTCTGTTTTATTTATTTGTTGCAACTTACTCGATTACTCGATTACTTAACCTTTATTTTATTTCTTATTTTAAAATAGTGAATGCAGAAACTCCCCCCTTTTTAAAAAAAAAAAGCAACAAAAGGATTGACTGGTTGATTTGCAATTAAAACCGACAGATATTTGCTATGTTTGTACACAGATGGTGATTGCACTCACACAATATTTCACTTAGTAAGGAAATATATAAGAAAATGTTTTATCTAGAGATAATGCATGACTCACTTTGAGTTTTGTCTAATTTTCATGGAGGCCTTCCAAATATGGAATACAATAATACACTAACGTGCGCATTATTATATTATATACATATTATTTCAAATAACGTGTTGTTCATATTACTAAATGTTTAACGTAGTTGTGAATGGCATTTTCGATGAAAAACAGTTGTATTTTACGGAAGAATTTTGATGTCTTCCCCTAGTGTGAGAAGTGACACATATTTTACTCGTAAAAAGAAGAAATTTCTTACTCATTAAAGATATCCATGATCTTTAATATTGTCTAGTATAAGTACCCGTTAGTTTTCTATTGAGACATCATCTTCAACATCAGTCATCATAAGATGGTCATTATTATATGTTTGCAACTCCATGTATTAGTTTCATCGAAGGATTTTGTCGTGCAAAACACTGTCCTTAGTTGGCTATATGGAGTTACAAATGGATGGGTTATATTGTTCTTTATATCATCTATTTTATTTGATTGCACTGAAGGGATGGAAATTGTAGATATAACAACCCAGAACCAAACTTAACTTTTTTTAGTATTTTGATCAAGATAAAATCCATCCAACATCTAGAACCTTTGTTCATTGCAAGCATAATTTTGCTGAAATGTTTTTAAAAATGAATGAAAGGACATACAAGAAATCCCAGTTTTCTGTTGCTTTTGCACCTAATTTGTTTGTTTGTTCGTTTGTTTTTTGTTTTTGTTTTTTTTTTTGGTACTTTGGATTTCGACTCTAGACTATTCTTTTTAGCAATTTTATTATTACCCTCATTTGCCATTTTTCCTACATTGTTTTGACTTTGTCGTCTGATGCAGATTTGCAAACGCAATACAATCAGGTTTTATCTGGTCCATACTTTTAATTTCTAATTAATATTCAATAGAAATCATGGTTGACTAGCCTTTTCGTGATTTAGAATGACGGGTCATTTAATTTTGCAAGCGATATTTTTGAATCATAGAGAATCTCAAACATCTTTTCTAAACAACCTTATAAGATGTAGCTATCTAGTTTAAGAATATTAAAAAAATTATTGCATATACAAACAAAAAATCAAACATAACAAACAAAATATAAAAAAGGGATAAGAAATAAACAAACGAAAAAATAAACAAAGAAAAAAAGCAAACAAAACAAAACGAAAAAAGAAAGCAATATCACCCCCAAAAAACAAGACAGATCAGAACAAAAAAAACAAGGAGGAAAAAACGCAAAACAACATAAAATAAAATAATCAATCACAAATATTTGTCAACGTCTGATGTAAAAACGACCTTAGCTTCATTACTGACATGTATCTGTTAGACTGCGCTTAATATATACTTATTTAGACTGTGGGGGCTTTTCAGTTTTAAGAACTACTAACAATACCAATCACACACACCTTAGTCAATACCAATCAAACACACCCTAACATTAAATCGTAACTATATCCCCAAAAACACGCACGAATGCCTTGAATACTTTTTGTATCAATCAATTTAAACATAAAGCAACAAAAGTAACAAGGGGTGTGTTTAGAAACTAAGAATTCCTTAATCAACTGAATGAATTTGATCGCTTACTTTAATAATAGACTGATTGACGGACTAACTACGAAATATTTACGGATTGTATATTCTAATTTTAAACAATTTAAATGCATTTAAAACATACTTGGTTAGTTCTTTGGCACACAATTACCGCCGAACTTGTTAAATAGGGCATACGGTTTAACTTAAAACAATAACTGTATATTGTAATTGTTTATTTTGTGTTAAATTCGAGAAAAACGCTGGTTTTGGGGTTGATTTTATGGGTATTTTCTAATCTTCTATAAAAATAGAACACAAATTCGAAGAATGATCTATAACGTGAAAAATGTTTCAGCAATTATCTCATTTTCATGTAATAATGCCATTTGTAGATAACTTTTCGTTTATCAGGTAACAAGCCCCAAAAGATTAGTTGGGGTATCGACATTCCGTTTAGGGTCCTGTCATTCAATTGCAATTATCATATTGTTTCTACCACATTTCATTTTTACGACAGACATATTTTAAAAATATGATAATCAAGCTATCCAAAACCACTGAGAAATCGAATAGGGTATTTGGGTCATTTAAACTTTTTAGATAAGCGACTTTTGCTTAATTCGCCGCTCTACTATTAACAATTACAGCTGATTCGGCTTAGCATGTTGTAAACAAATTACCTGGGTCGCGCTCGATTGTCTGTGCAGAACATGTGCAGTACAGAGTGTTCTGCACAGACGAACCGAATGTCACAGAACTCTCTATGATGGGAGACAAAAGGCGGGAAATATTTCTGAAATAAAACTTGAAATTAAACATTAGATGAAAAATATATTGTCATATTTACGTTATTTATATAATACTTCGTGTTTACTGTGCCCATGATGCAAATTTTGATGTGAAAAGGATCAGAAAATGCTAAACTGTTGTCTTTGATTTAAGGACCTGTTCCACGACACTTTATTCATGTTCTAACTGTGCACTACACCCATCAATAAATATATGTTATTTATCAATTTCATTCTTATAACAATCAAGAAAGTAATTTTTATTTGTCAAAAAACTTGCAAAATGTTCTAATCAAAACATTTGGCTTCCATCTTGGTCACGTGACTGTTCCAGTCACACCACCTTTCCAGTGGGTACAGACGGAACTGTGCAGTACATGTGTTCCGAATCACTCGTTTGCTGTATTGCACGTCCATCACAAAATCCACAGGCCAATCGAATGCGACCCTAAGTAGTTAACTATGGGGAAAAATCTGCGGTTTTCAAAAAACGTTTTTTGAAAACCGC
>MJUU01023727.1:0-10500 GCA_002080025.1 Modiolus philippinarum
TCTTCGAATAAGTAAATGAATATCGAAAAAGTAAATGAATGTCAAAATTACTTTTTTGGAATACGTAAATGAGTATCGAAAAAGTAAATGAATGTAAAAATGAAAATTTCCGAATAAGTAAAGGAATATCGAAAAAGTAAATGAATGTAAAAATGAAAATTTCCGAATAAGTAAATGAAAATCGAATAAGTAAATGAATATCGAAAAAGTAAATGAATGTCAAAATGACTTTTTTCGAATAAGTAAATGAATATCGAAAAAGTAAATGAATGTTAAAATGAAAATTTCCGAATAAGTAAATGAAAATCGAATAAGTAAATGAATATCGAAAAACTAAATGAATGTCAAAACGACTTTTTTTGAATACGTAAATGAATATCGAAAAAGTAAATGAATGTAAAAATGAAAATTTGCGAATAAGTAAATGAATATCGAAAAAGTAAATGAATATAAAAATGAAAATTTCCGAATAAGTAAATGAAAATCGAATAAGTAAATGAATATCGAAAAAGTAAATGAATGTCAAAACTTTGTTCGAATACGTAAATGAATATCGAAAAAGTAAATGAATGTAAAAATGAAAATTTCCGAATAAGTAAATGAATATCGAAAAAGTAAATGAATGTAAAAGTGAAAATTTCCGAATAAGTAAATGAATATCGAAAAAGTAAATGAATATCGAAAAAGTAAATGAATGTAAAAATGAAAATTTCCGAATAAGTAAATGAATATCGAAAAAGTAAATGAATGTCAAAATGACTTTTTTCGAATAAGTAAATGAATATCGAAAAAGTAAATGAATGTTAAAATATTATTATATACTTATACGCACATTTTGGACTTAGAATAAATTTGAAATTTGAATGTCGAAAAAGGAAAAAGTAGACTACTTGTCATTCGTAGTAAACTTAGTAGTTTATTGTATAGACTTATGTTTTCACTTGATGATAAAACGAAGTTTACTTTCAAATGGACTGAGTTTATGCACAAAATATGGAATGATGTTGGTATGAGTTATATACTTACAAACCGGTTTGCATGTTTTAATTTTAAATATTTTAAAGCGCAACTTTATACAAACATGGTTTAATGATATTTTGTTATCTTCCCGTGGTCAAATCTATTCTGTTTTCAAAAAATCATTCGGCTTAGAAAACTATTCACCAAGATTACCAGCATCTAATAGAATGTGGATTACTAGACTCAGAACATCAAATTTACACCTCCCTATATAAACTGGACGGTGGTTTGGACTACCCAAAAATGACCATATGTCAATATGTAATAATATTCTATTTTTTTGTATAAACCAAAACATTGAAAACTTACGTGCAATATATTTACCAAATTGCTATTTTAGAAGACCAAATTATTTCAAAATGGAAGGTTTACTCAGTAATTGTGAAGTACTAAAAAGTTTATCTATATTTTTAAAAGGGTTTCAAAACTTTTATAATTATAAGTATTGTGATTATATGCTGATATGTTCTGTAAGTTTATTATTTACTTATGCATGCTCATTCTATTGTTGTTTGTAATTATGTTATGCATATTTGACCTAATGTATCACATGTAAATATGATTCTTAGTGTTTTTCTAATAAAGTTCCAAAGTTCTAAAAAAAGTTAGAAGAATATTATTATATTTTCTATGAACAGCTATTTTTCCTATTGTTGCGATTGCCTTCAGAAAACTACAGGTTCAAAAACTGAAGCATTTTTTATGATGGGTCGCTTATATTGCATTCCTGTAGAGATATCATAATACCGAAGTTGCTGTTAATTTGGATTCTGCATATGCGCATTTCGAGTACTTATGTCTCTTCAGTGCAGATAAAATCAAAATAATGGAACTCCATATACCGAAATATGTATAAAGACTGATAGAGAACAATTCACCAATAAGATCAAATAGAAAAGCCAAAATCAGCTAAGGACAGATCTATGCAAGAGGGAGATACTCCTTAGTTTTGAACAAAATTTGGTTAAATTTAGATATTTCAGGTTTCCAGATAAAATCGGTTTTCAGGCCAGCACCGAAGTTCTGGCTACTGGGTAGGTAAATACCCTCGGGGACTAACAGTCCACATGCAGAGGCATCAGCCCAGTGGTAATAAATATCATAATAATCAATTTTCAACAGATGATCGAAATATAATTTTTCCACGGGCCTCGGTATTAAAGTTAGATTCGCAAAGGCGGCCATGTATGTCAGATCTGGATGAAATTAGCAATGAATGTAAAGGACATTATATATGTTGTGTACAAATGATCAGTTTGTACAAATTATTTTCACTTTGTATAAATTACAACTTGAACAAAATATAACCGTACACATTATAATTTGTACAAAAATAAGCAAAATTTTACTTATAATTTGTACAGGATCAAAACTGGTATAGTTGGTTCAGTAACTATTGTTGTTACTGTAGACGGTCAAGAAATGTATGTACAAGAAATGATTTCCTCTGGACAACAAAATGAAAGTCGAAGGAGTTGTCGGTTGGACAAGACAGAACAATACTTTATTAAGCCCCAGACACACTGAGGTGTACAAGAGGACAACGCATAAATAGATATACAAACATCATATAAAAACACCTACCATACAATAAATGGACACAATCTCATTGATTCCATTTCTATGACAGAGTCCCTAATGATCCAAAGTGTTTAAAGGCGTTGTCATGAAAGTAGGTGATAGGCACAAGTGCTGGTGTACTAACAGAATTTCTTATTCGGAATCAATAAGAAGCTGTATACGATTCCAAATTTTCAACTGGAACAATACCAGAAAATCAAGTTTTTTCTAAAGAGAAACAGTATTAGAACATCAGGTGTTCAAGTTAATTTGTTATGCAAAGTAAAAGGTTGCCATAGATCCGTGTGTAAATGTAAAAAATAAGTGTGGCTTGTGTAATTCACACTGCCATAGATCATTCAGATGTGCTAGCACTGTTAACAATAAAAACACATTCAGTAATTGTAAATATGTTGAACGGGTGGTCGGCAGAAAATCAAATGACAAATGTTGACTTATAGTTTTTTTTTTCTAATATCGTGTAATATAGTACAAGTACGAACTGTACCAGTTTAGGTACAAATAATAATGTGTACAGCTATATTTTGTTCAAATTATAATTTGTACAAAACGAAAATACAAATTATGATTTGTACAATTTTATTTTACACATTATAATTTGTACCTATGTACATGTTATTATCTCATACAAGTTATTACTTGTACAAACAAATTATGCAAGTAATTACCTGTACGATGCCATCATACTTCCTGTACAAATATAATTGTACGAGTAATTACTGGTACAATTTTCGTTGAGAAAAAAAATAGTAACTTGTACAACTCATAATCTTATGAGTTTTATTAGTTCACCTAGCACAAAGGGACAACTGGGCAATTGTCATCACCATGCGTCTGGTGTCTCACAGTCTTTCATCCGTTTCCCTCAATTTTTACTAAAATTTTCTTCTCTGAAACTACTAGACCAGTCGTAACCAAACTTTACCACAATCATCCACAGCGTATTCAGTTTCAAATTGTGTTATTTTTTCATTTTTGCAACCCCCCCCCCCCCCCCAAAATGGCTGAAAATATAACATGGATGTGAAATGCAAACGTTGACTTATATCTTGAAAAACCGTTAAAGATAGAGAAAATCTGACAAGGGCAAAACATGTTCAGATAAAGCATCTACATGATTCCATTCAGGTTAAAACCGCCAAAAAGTTATTGGCCTTGAATGACGATTTTTTTTCCACAAATTTTATCAGTTTTGGCTAGTATTTCAAAAACACATTGAAGATAAACAGAAACTTTAAAATGCAAAAATGTTCTGTAATGACCGAGTCATTCCGCCGTCTTTTTATTTCCGTGCATTGTAGCTGTCTCACGTCCTTGTTTTGTCTTTGTTTTTCTCTGTTGCCGTTTTTGCCATGTCTTTGGATTTCGATTTTTGTAGTCTTCGCTTCCCTTTTTCCTTCGGTATTCTACTGTCGTTGTTCCGTTTGTTTGTTCGTCTTTTTTTGTTTTTTTTGTTGATGTAAATCTCATAAACTTCACGATAGAATTGTGTGAAATTTTTAGAGAATTTAAAAAAAGATAACGTTCATCTTTTATTGCATAGTTTGATTTTTATGGCTCGTGGTGTTTCTCTTTGCAAGAACTAGACTCGACCGTTATTATGCTTGAAGGGGGCCATTTAGTGCCAGCAACGCTCAGAATTATATGAAACTTTCAAAGAATTATAATGACATAATGCCAATGTGTACCTCCTACATGTATTTAATCTTTTGATACAGCACAGCTTAAGTGTTTCTCTTAGCAAGAGGCCGCCGTGCGCGGTCCCGGCTTATGAATAGGCCCACAGCATCCTCTGAGCTTGGAGTATGAGTCTTCCTAGCAGAGGACCCCGAGGGAACCCCGGGATATAGAAATAGGACCTAGTATCTCCTGTTTGCGGGGTGTGACCCCTCCTAAACGGAGGCTGACCACGAGGGTCCCGGGATATAGAAATAGGACCCATTCCGTGGTTGTGCGGGATTAATAAATACACAACCCATCTTTCGGATGGGATGTAAACTCAGGTCCACGTATTGGAAGAAATGCCACGCTTCCTGCACGTTAAAGAACCCTTGTAGCAAGCTCTTTTTTTGGGTGGTCTGTAGGTGATCGGCTACAAGGCTAAATTCCCCGCCCTTGACGATTTCACCCTATTTTTCCAGTGGCAGTCAGAATTTCCCGTCCCATGGCCCTTTCCATACCCCAAAGTGACAATTTATCAACAAACTTGTTCACGTCTTGATATAGCTGCAATATTGCTGAGTAGACGTTAAACAATATTCAATCAATCAATCAATCTTAGCAAGAGGTAGTATAAGCCATTATAATGGATAAAAGAGGAGCCTGTTTCATGTTCACAACGCCATCTGAACCCCTCAGTGGAAATCTATGTCCTTTAGAGAATCTTTATAATGACATTATGTCATAGTATGGCATTTTAGTGCTTATATTTTAGATTTAGATTTGGTGGATTTTTTCCCTTGGTAAGAGATGAACATGGAGGTTGAGGTGCACAATTAAAATGTAGTGAGAGTTTCCCCAATTTCTAGTGAGGGGATTTAGAGGAGTTGCTGATACAAAATATAGTAAAGTCTATTTCTTGCTAAGGGTAACGCCAAAATCAAAATCAGAAACAGAAGTCAAAAGGTGCACAATTTCAATGTGTCCTTTAGTTTTTCTGAAAATTTTGCAGCATTCTGTAAAAAAGTTAAAGTGATATTGCAGAAGTGGATGGATGGACCAATAAACGAACGTTCGGACAGATGGACACTTTGATCATTATATACCATCCATTTCATAAAGCACAGGTTTGAAAAGAGAACGAAGAAACAAAAAAATCAATAGGCAGTGGGCTGTACAAGTTAATCCTTTTTCTCAACAAAAATTGTAATTACTTGTACAATTATATTTAGACAGGTAATAACTTGTACGATGGCATCGTACAGGTCATAACTTGTATAAAATAATAACATGTACACGACATACATGTATATATTACAGTACAAATTGGAATCCAGTAGGAATCCAGTAGGATCCAGAATCCTCCTAGTACAAATTGGAATTCTAATTTCTACTGGGACAATTTGGAATTCTGATTTGCACTGGATTTAGTCCAGTACAAATTGGAATTCCAATTTCTACTGGGACAAATTAGAATTCTGATTTTTACTGGATTTATTCCAGTATAAATTGGAATTCCAATTTCTCCTATGAGAAATTGAGATATCCTAATTTATACTGGTAGCATTCTGGACCCTGCTAACTTATAAATCAATAGAAATGGTGGTAGAGAAGTATTAACAAAATACCAGATTGCTGTGAATTTAGGTTCTGCATATGCGCATTTCGAAAACTTATGTCTCATCAGTACAGATCAAATAAAAAAATTTGGAAATCCAAGAACCAAAATATGTACAAAAGCTGATAGAAACAAATTACCAATTAGATCTAAATAGGAAAGCCAAAATCAGATACTCCTTAGGGTTTAACAATATTTCTTAAATTTAGATATTGCAAATTTTCCAATTCAATCGGTTTTCGGGCCAGCACCGAAGTACTGACTACTTGGTTGGTGAATACCCTCAGGAACTAACATCCCACCAGCAGCGGTATCGGCCCAGTGGTAACAAATAACAAAATACCGAGATTACTGTGAATTTAGGTTCTGCAAAAAAAACATTTTTAGTAATATGTCCCTTCCACTGTTTTGGTGATCATAAATTAAAAGAATAATTTCGAAAGAATAAGATATATTATCTAATTGTATATTAGATATAGGTGTTTTGCTGCGAACTCTTAAACCTTTGAGCACAGTTCTAACCTCGTAGGTTTTTAACCCGCTGTGTGTATAGCAGAAAGGATTCAATGTCTTTCGACAAGGAATGCCGCCACACGAGGAGGTATCACCTGGTAACCGAAAGCTATATTTTTATATAGCCTAGGTAGCCGCGTGGTCTAGGGCTCTGGACGTAGTGCAGGTGGTGTTGCCAAAGATGTCACAACAGTGATGGTTCGAATCCCGGAGAGGGAACTACCAATGTGCAGATCTAACAATGTTGGGCTTATTTTCAGACGTATATATAACAAATTCATTAAACATTTTACCTTTCATACATTTTTAATGCTAAAATTCATAAAGTATTTACTTTGCGAATTACAAAACTCCTTCGAAAGGATATTATGATGTAATATTTTCAAAACACTAAATCTCACTTTATCTCTAAGCCACTTGAGGCTTCAAGCCTATTAACAGCTCTAAAAGATGATCTTCGTGCTTCCGATAAAATATAGTGCGCAAGTTTCTTTCAAAATCGTATACATTGTGTTTTTAAGTCAGATTTCTTCATTTTCCTGAGTTGAAGACGGTGTTGTTATGTTAAATTGAAAACAATATGCATGTTTATCAAATTACCCGTTTTTATTATATTGCGTCTCGGATCAACGAACCTGTAGCGCAGTAATTTGTCAAAGATGAAAATTACAATTGTTTACCTGAGACAGTGTATTGCATATATTTATAGCAATGAAATCGACATGCAAAATCACACAATCCGATTATTTTCACGTATTACGGAATAACTTAATACATGCAGACGTATGCAGCAGTTCTTTGGATGACTATACGAATTATCACGTGTAGATTTTCAGGGCTTCGAGATTCAGCTCCATCGGAGCTTTGATTAAAGACTGAGTTTAAACCGCTAATTAAAACTCTTACTTTTCATACCTATTCTATATATGAAAAAGAAAGGAAATGGGGTAAATGTCAAGGAGACAACATCCCATATCCAGGTAAAAACGATCCAAAACAAAGCATCTAGGGGTAACCGTCTATGTTAAATTTGAAGATTTTTTATTTCGAAACATATCAAACACCATCGCAAAGGTATAATGATGTAAAATTTTCAAAACACTTAACTTTTTGACATTTTTAAAGAGTTAGACCTTTTTTTAAAAATGCTAAAATTTATGAAGTTTTTGATTCGCAAATTATAAAACTCCTTCCAAAGGATATTATGGTGTAAAATTTTCAAAACATTGAATTGTTTTTGTCATTTTTAAAGACTGAGTTTAAACCACTGATTAAAAATTTAACTTTTTACCTAGTATTCTATGCTTAATTTGATGATTTTTTTTTATTTCGCAACATATCAAACGCTTTTGAGAGGATATCATGAAGTAAAATTTTCAAAACATTTTAATGTTTTTTGTCATTTTTGAGGAGTAAGTATAAACCGTAAACTTAAAATTATTCTTTTCATACCTCTTAAATGCTAAAATCCATGAAATTTTTAACTTCGTGAATTTTAAAACTCCTTGGAAAGGCTATGATGAAGTAAAAGTTTTAAAACACTCAATTGTTTTGATTATTTATAAAACTGTTTTTTTTAACTGCTTATCAAATTATTTATTTTACATACCAAATTTCATGATTTTTTTTAAATTTCGATACAGAGTACACATCAAGTTATATGAAAATAAAAATCTTTGCTCTAGAGATAAGTTAAATTGAATATTCTTTTTAAACTAGGTCTAAAACGGCGATATTCAAAACTTTTAACTGGTGAAGGTGAATATAGACAGTCGAGATCGAATCCTCCCATGACCCGCGAATCTGATATCCATTTGCACGTAAAAGTGTAACAGGCACAACGCTATTTGATTATTACTAGTACTTTATAATACCAAAATACATAAAATAATAAAAGATACGAAATTTGAATAAAAAAGAGAGAATTATAAGCGATAAACAGAATAACCGATTTGTATTGGTTTAATTAAACCCTGAATACCGTTTTCCGTTTCTGATTGGACGATCGGAAACTATGGGTTTTCGCCGGAAACCCTAGTTTCTGTTCAATTTCAATCGAGAACTAGGGTTTTCGGCGAAATACTCTGTATACCGATCGGAAACCCCTAGTTAACGTGCGGTATACCTGGTATTTCGCACGAAAACGCCTAGTTTTCGTTCGAAATACTAGGTATACCGCATTTTTGTTACTATCGCGTGCCCTATGCCCTTGTTGTTTCTTGGTGTTTCCGACGTTGCCGTTGTCCCTGGATTGTTTTTTTTTTTTTTTTTTTTTTTTTTTTACTGACGGTTTGGTTCTCACTTACTTTGCTGTTTCACGATATAACTGAAATACTGTTGAAAGTGGTGATAAATCCAATACAAACAAACATATAAACCAACATACTTATTTGGTCCTTACTTACAGATATAATAAATTGGTCAAAGAATCAAATATTCCTGTTATAACACTAGTTAAATAATTTGCTCCAAGGTTCCTGAAATGAGTATAAATAGTACAATAAGTAATAAAAGGATATAGAGTAAATGAGACAAAGTCTCTACAAAAACATGGTAAAACAAAGCAAATCGAACAACACTTTTATTGTTGTTCTTTATCTTGAAGTCACCACGTGGCCTTAAACAATGAGCTTTGCTCAAGACGGCCCCTAGCACCGGTTTGAGCGGAATTTATTGCTAGATGTCTAGCAATGCCACATCTGTGTCAGTTTACCCATGGATGGGGGATTGTCAACAGACATTTAATTAACTTGCATCGCTGTCATCCATTGCCCGACAAAAAAACTAACAGAAGGCAGTCACAACACTTGAACAACCACAGGGCACTCATCGAGTTAAATGTAAAAAATACTTAGCAAAATAAAATCATGTGATGGGGACACAATAAACAGGTGGTCAGAATAACAATTTGAAATTACAAAAAATAAAAAGCCAAAATTTAAAGTATGATAGTATGATATGAGAACACTTTTTGAAATAAAAACTATCAAAATTTTGTCAAACAAAAATCAAGCTACATGTAGCTCACCTTCAGTGGATCCAATATGTCCTAACTTTACAGTTCGTTTGGCTTAAAATTTTAAAAGCCATAATGGCATATTATCAAATAAACTCCAAATATACACAAAATTCTTAAAAGTAATTGTTACCTTTAACGTGTAAGTCTATTTTTATAAGCTGGAATTTATTCTTTCTTGTGTGATATATAACAAAGTACCGAAGTTACTGTTGAATTAGTTACTGAATATGACTATTTCGACATTTAGACATTCTAGTACATGTATCTCTTCAGTGCAGATCAAATCAAAACATTTGGAAATCCATAAACCGAATTATGTGTAAAAGCTGATAGAGGACAAGTTAACAGTAGAATCTAAACATTATAAATTCAATATTATATTTGATCAATTGATATTCTAAATGCATCTGTGTGAGTATTCAGTGCATATTGTTTATTAATAAAATATATATGTCGTCAAAATTTAGCTATTATCTACTGTTATGATTGTTAATATAGGCTGTAAAATACCTGAGTGATGAACATGGGGAATTTCTCTCTGTGTTTGCACTATGAGACGCAGAGACAAGTTAAAAAGGGGGCTCCTGGACCAATAAGGTTTTTGTAAACAGTCTTTTTATTTGTAGCAATTGGTTTTCTTAGAAACAACGGCAGTAGAATACCGAAGGAACAGGGGAAGCGATGACTACAAAAATCGAAGTCCAAAGACATGGCAAAAACGGTAACAGATAAAAACAAAGACAAAACAAGGATGTGAGACAGCTACAATGCACGGAAATAAAAAAGATAACATTAAGATGGCACTCAGTGTGAACTCCCATGAAAACCGGGAGTGACATCAGGTGCTTAGAATACTTCTGAATGCGTTAATCTCGTATGGTTTGTAGATANGTTATAAACATCTTGGTTTTATCCTTAATAATAAGATGACCTGGTCTAATCATATTCTTGAAATCTGTAAAAAATGCCATAAACGTCTAGACATCATATTGAAAATGCGACGTTTATTACCAAGAATTTGTCTCGAGAAGTTATATAAAACGTTTGTACGCTCACTATTAGACTACGGCGATATAATTTACGACAACTG
>MJUU01023727.1:10507-31639 GCA_002080025.1 Modiolus philippinarum
GATACTAATAGTATTGAAAATGTCCAACGTCGAGCATGTCTTATTATTACAGGAGCTATAAGATTAACTAGCCATCAATTGTTAATAAGAGAAGTTGGATTGGACTTATTAAAAGATAGACGCAAATTTCATAGATTATGTTATTTATACAAAATAAAACATAATCTTGTGCCTCCATATTTGGCAGATATCCTCCCACTTTTGAGTCATAACACAACTAATTACAACCTGAGAAGACCTTCCCAAATTATACCATTGAGAGCACGCACTGTTTCATTTTATAACTCCTTCTTCTTGTCATCCGTTAGGGACTGGAATAATCTTTCACCAGAAATTGTGTCCGCTACAACTCTTGATAATTTCAAGCGTTTACTAAAAAATCGCGAAAAATCACCTCGAAAACATGTTTACTCTCTTGGTCACATTGTTCACACAAGATTACGACTTGGTCTAAGCGGACTAAACCAACATTTGTTTATGTACAATTTATCTGATTCCAAAATTTGCGAATTGTGCACTGGAAATTACGTTGAATCGACTGAACACTTTTTACTTCAATGTGCCCGATACTCGACTTTTCGGACTTCTTTATTGTTAAGTATTAAAACTATTTTATGTCCAGAGCTAAACATTAATTTTTTGCGAGATCTATGCCCAGCTTACTTAAGTAAAATTTTAATAGAGGGGAGTGACGACTTATCTGTAAATGAAAATTTTGGATTATTTGAATGCGTGTTTAAATATATCAAATCTACTAATAGATTCATAAGGTGACTTTTCCGGAGTCCATTATTTTCCAGTCTAAAATGCATTAACTAAATCGTCCTTTCCCTTGCTTAAATATCTTGACATCCATCCCTTCTTGTGTGTGTGTGTGTGAGTGTGTGTGAGTGTGTGTTCTATCACTCTGTGTGCATGAGGACTTCAGTCTGCTGATATTTATTTATCATTGTATTTTCTTTATTTATTTTTTTTTTCTATTGTCTTTATCACGCTTGTTTATATCTTTATGTTTGTATTTAAACATGTTTGTATTTATATATGTTTGTATGTATATGTGTATGTATGTATGTATGTATGTTGAGGAGAACCGCTCGTAGCCTATAGGCTGTCGGCAATCCTCTTGAAATAAATAAAGAATTAAATTAAATTAATATAGGCTGTAAAATACCTGAGTGTTGAACATGGGGAATTTCGTTTGCACTATGAGACGCAGAGACAAGTTAAAAAGGGGGCTCCTGGACCAATAAGGTTTTTGTAAACAGTCCTTTTGCTTGTAGCAGTTGGTTTTCTTATACTGTTTTCTTATTCTTTTCTAGAATACTTCTGAATGCGTTAATCTCGTATGGTTTTTAGCAATAAAGTTTTAGGCTTGCAAACATCTTGGATGGGGTAGGAACATGACAATCACAAACTTTGAAAGGAACAACCTCAGAACTTTTTGACAAAGAGGTTTGGCGCTTATAGCGAGGATTTTGTTCACTACTAGGATCATTTTCTAAAGTTGTCATAAAATTATGAAAAATGTTAAAATATTAAAATAATTAGGTACGATAATGGGAAAGTAATTTTTAAATCTTTGAAAAAAGCCGAAAATGCATATTTGCATTTTTAAGTCAATTTTCCGACCTTTGAAATGGGAATCCCCCAAGAAGGACCCACAGAACCAATTAAAACCAAAGATTTTTACGCAGGTCTTTAAAATCAAAGTATGTGCAAATAAATTTCATTTTGGTTCTCGAGGTGCTTCATGTTCTAAATTGAATTTTTCTGTTTAAAAAAATCCGATTGATTTTTACCGGCGATATGATTAGCTTTATAAGGTTTAAATGTCATTATGATGACGTTATCCAGATAGCTCAGTCGGTTACACAGAGGACTACAAATACATCACATATTATATACTAGTACAAAGGATCGAATCTCGATCAGAACCATATTTGTTTTTCGTTTTGTTTCTTGAATGTTTTTTAAGTTACTTTTTGATGTAAATATTGGTATCTATATTTTAATGTGTCCAAATGATTTATTTCTACACCGTATTAAAAAACACTGAAATAAACATGAGCACGTGAACAAAGATACAAATTTCTAAATTTACTTCCGCAGTCCTGTAGGACAATTTTCTCTAATTTCTATCCAGTTTTCACATTTCCTGAACGGTGTGGAAACATTTGTTCTCCTCTGAGAGGAGAACAAGTTTCGTGACATTTCCCGCCAAATTTATTCGGAATACAATCCTCGGTGTTTTTCCTCCAGTCATTAGAGAAACAGTTTCCACAACTTGAACACGTTAATTGTGAAATTTCTCACATCTCGATAAATAAATTTGCAAATGTTTAAAAGCTCGGCAAGCCTCGCTTTCAAACATTTGCAAAATTTATTGAACTCGATGTGAGAAATTTCATAATCAACTAGTTCTCGTAATGGAAATTATATATAAACTTCCTATTCATGTTTGTTAACATCGTGTTGATGCTTCAAAAGATTTAGTTTCTACCAACGTTTACTACGGAAGCGGCGCGATCGTTGCTTTATCTTTAAAATTATGATTAACAGAACACTTGATATAAAAAAAACATTAATACATGAAATTGAAATTGACTACTTCATTACTTAAATTATTTTGGTTTAAGTACCTTGATATGAACCATATATTATCATGCATGCACATTGTACATTTATGACTACTGAATAATTGTAAGTGTCAATGGCCTTGGTCAGCAGAGAAATACCTTGGGATACTACAGGTAAATATAAACAACGTGACGCAATCGATCGGTTAAATTTCGCGTCTCAGACATAAATAAAGACCCATGCATTTAAATTATCTAGTGAACAAAATCGTCGCTATAAGCGCAATACCTCTTTAATAAAATTCATCAAGTATAGAAAAACTGTTTTAAAGGAGAAAATCTTTGAATGTATTTCCCATAGGGTCATATTTTTTACTATGTTGGGTCATTCGCTGCAGGCAGAGCAGTCATCTCGGATGACATACGAATATAACAGTCACAAACTTTGAAGGTGACCCCACACAACCTAATGTGACTAAGTTTGGTTTCAACTGGCTCAGTAGTTTCTGAAGAGAAAACCTTTGAATTCATGTTCTATAAGGTCCTACATGTATGTTAAATTATGTCCTAGCTTGTGGCCATCTTGGATGAGGTACGAACATAAAAATCACAAACCTTGAATAGGGCTACCCAACAACTATTGTGACCAAGGTTGCTTCCACTTGGCTAAACAATTTTAGAGGAGAAGATCTTTGAATGCATTTCTCATAGCGTGGTATGTTTAAGTATGTTCCCCACTGGCAACCATCATGGAATTATGTAGGAACAAAATAAAAATCACAAACGTTCACAGAGACCACCCAAGGACATTTGTGACCAAGTTTGGTTCCAATTGGATCAGTGGTATCAGAGATGAAAAGTTAACGACGGACGACAGACGCCAAGTGACAGCAAAATCTAATCCTGGGACATAGCCAAGTGAGCAAAAATATACTACTTATGTCTCTTTAGTGCAGATAAAGAGATAAAACACAATACACTTGGATGACCAGACTTGATGCATCACTTTTCTGCAATCCTTAATACTTACAATTCTTGGAGATTGACAAAAACATCCAACACACCGATTGGCAGGTCTGTTATTTGATTATTTCTAAGATTACTGTAAAACATGTAAAAACCAAATAAATTCTTAAAATCAATAAGGGGTTTGAAACAGGCAGTTTTCATCTATGATTTTTAAGCGTTGATTTGAAAAAGAAATAAAATAATCTATGTTACTTAGAAGGTAATATGTTTATTTTTAAAAATGATTAAAACAAATGTGCGGGTGATTTTTTTTCAAAAGTTATGTTCCTTAACATTGGTCTACCCACAGGAGTCGGAAATTTTATCAATATATCAATACAAGTTCAAATACGGAGCCCCACACAATGAAGTTTCACGAACTACTATTTCCGACTCCTGTGGTCTACTATTATTCATATCAATGAGATTTTGTTATAAGTCGGCACAATCGAAGAACAAATCCTACCAACTTGAAATCTAAAGTAAAAAGTATGGATTACCGCCGCTATTGTTTTTTACGGAAGTGTATTGATGCCACATGAGGAAAAAATATAATGAGAAAATTATCTCATAATTATGAGATATCAATACATAATTATGAGATATAATCTCATAATACATAATTTTGTACGGAAGCGTATATTCGTTACTCCTTATTATTAATTTCGCCTTAACTTTGTGTTATTTTTGAGGAATTAATGCTTTACATTTTAATAATTAAGGGTTTTTCAAAGTAATGATTATGTCATTGTAATCTTTTGTTAAACTTTCTTATAAAGCAGTGACTCCAGACGACCAATTCGATGATTCCATCTTATTCGAAGCTTCAAAATCTGCCTAGAAATCAATTTTCGTTGAAATATGACAAAGTCGAACTTTTTACGTATTTAGGCCGCCATCTTGGAAAGGGTGACCATTTTGAAAATTTATGTCGTGTAGATTCCTTTCTCTCATCTTACTGAACATTTATACAAAATATGAAGTAATTCCTCTGAGCAGTTCCTGAGATTATAATCTCCAATTTTTCAACGTAAATTGTCGGCCATCTCGGAAATGGAGGCCATTTTGAAAACTTTAAACGCACAGCATATAACTTCAGATGGTGGTCCAACTTTGTGCAAAGTTTGAAATCATTTCATACAGCCATTTCGAAATAGTCACTCGGGCAAAATTTACTGGAAGAAACCAGAGGCTCCCAGGAGCCTGTATCGCTCACCTGGCTTTCAGTTGCCACAATCAAGCTCACATTGTAAGTTATACAATTGATCTTCATTCTCTCAAACTTTGGTAGCTCGAACACCACCAATATCTTTAACTGTATTTAAAGTCTGATTATGATTTACTATATTTCTTTCTTGGGTTTTTTGACAAAAAACGTTCTTGCTAAGGACTACTTTCGATACAAGTTTTGAAGTCGATACATCATTTTGTAAATGGCGGTCAACGAACAATTTTCAACATCGGTTTTGTAGTCGCAACATCAATATATATTCGGAAACCTAATTTCATTGAAATCGGACAATGTTGAATTTTCCCAATTTTTTTTGGCAGCCATTTTGAAAATGGCCGTCAGCGAACAATTTTCAAGATCAGTTTTGAAGTTGCGACATCAATAGAAAAAAAGAAGGGAAACTGGGAATGTGTCAATGATACAACGACCCAAAGGGGAGTAATAACAACTCAAAGCCACCAAAAGATCTTCAATGAACTGTGAGAAAACCCACACCCAACGGCATGTCGGAGTCGGCCCCTCAATAAAGAGTAATCAAGTTCAACGAAATAAACACCAGAAAAACCAGATAAATACCTATTTGGAAACCAAATTTCATTGAAATCGGACATTTTTTTTTAATTTTCCCGCCTTTTTGGCGGACATTTTGAAAATGGCGGTCAACGAACAATTTTCAACACCGGTTTTTAAGTCGCAACATCAATATCTATTGGAAACCAAAATTTCATTGAAATCGGCCAATGTTGAATTTTCCAGCCTTTTTTTGGCAGCCATTTGAAAATGGCAGCCAACAAACAATTTTCAACACCGGTTTTGAAGTAGAGACATCAATATCCACTTGGATACCAAATTTCATTGAAATGAGACAATGTTGAATTTTCCCGCCTTTTTTGGCGACCATTATGAAAATATTGGTCAACGAACAATTTTCAACACCAGTTTTGAAGTCGCCACAGCATGGCAAACATTTCAACACTTTACACTTAACCTTCATCTTCTACAGTTTTGGAAATAAAACGAAAAATATGAAAATTCTGTGAAAAAATCGCAATAACTCCTACCATGGTTTTTGGATTTTCTTGAAAATTTCAGGGTGGGTAGATTTTGATATGCGAACATTTTTGCAATTTAGACCTCTATCTGTTACCTTTTGGAATAAAAAATGCAAACATTTTACGGAAAAAGGGCTATAACTCCGAGATGAGTTTCAGATTTTCTTCAAAACTGCATGGTGGGTAGATCTCATCATGTTGATCATTTATACCCTCTGTCACATTTTTGATATCTGTAACGGTTTTCGATTTATTGGCCAAAAACTGCAATTTACCCCTATGTTCTATTTTAGCAACGGCGGCCATGTTGTTTGGCCTGCCGCCTAATCGAACACAATTTTGAGAAGCCATACTCTGGTGGTGATTCAAGCCAAGTTTGGTTACATTTGGCCAAGTGATTGCAGAGGAGAAACTTTTTGAAATTGTTGACAGACAGACGGACAGACGGACGGACGACGGACGCATAGTAATTGCAAAAGCTCACATGGCCTTTTAGGCCAGGTGAGCTAAAAAAGAAGAAAAAGAATAATCAGAAGAAACGTAGAATAACAACATGTCATCCCGACTACGTCTGGGGTGACATAATAATAAAAAAACGTAGAATAACAACATGTCATCCCGACTACGTCTGGGGTGACATAATTAGAATTACAATTTTATGGTGAATTCTATTTGTCACATGACGATAAAAAAACGTAGAATAACAACATGTTATCCCGACTACGTCTGGGGTGACATAATTAGAATTACAATTTTATGGTGAATTCTATTTGTCACATGACGAGACTAACAAACCCTAATTTTTCAATGCACTTACAGAACAATAAAACTGGCAGGATCAGCGAAAGTTGGTATGTCTGTCAAGGATCGAAATGAACAGTTCGCATATTTTCCCCAATGAAATGGAGTAATGTCACACGTTGTAGCCAGTCCAGTATTGACAAGTAGTGAATTGCAAATTATAACAGTCAAAAAAAGAGTTGCATAATATTCTGCCATTAGTGAAATAACAATTTTCCACGATGATGTTGCCATTGTTATGTCACTGCATCAAACAGAACCACGAATATTTATACGAACAGATAATAGAACTTAAACAAAAACAAATAGAAAAGCTAGTATTCATACATATTGATGGAGTTGGGTAAAAACGTTGACAATTTTCCGATCAAATTCTTTATCAACAGATATAATCAGAAGACAAGCTCTTACTCGATAATTGATTTATAAGACAGCCATGTCTTATCTAACTAAATACGAAGAGGGTGTCGTTTTAAACATATTTATATTCCAGTTGAATCTTTTATCTAAAAATGAGTAGATTCTTGGCAGAAATATGCATAAAATTTGTGATTATACAGGATGTTATTCTACATAAAATTTATCCTACTTTTTAAAAATCTTTTTATGACTCAAACTGAAGGGTTTCCTTTCCAAACAAATTACAGAAATTACAGTTTATACAAAGGAATGTCATCATAGATAATGGTTTGTTACAGCTTTTTACGAGCAATACAGATAATGTTGACATGATGTAGTACTTAAATTTAAATAATATAAAGCACTTCTTTATCATCCTCGATGGGGCTTCGGAGAAAAGAAGTGCTTTATCTACCACTTATATCTCGTAGTAGGTGTTATGAAAACGTGCCTACTTCACAAACTGCTTGTATGCAAGAACGTGTTCTGTTTGTGACATCTGTTTGTGGGGATCATTATCATAGTAGAAACAATAAATGCTACTCACAACAAAGTCATTATTACTGTAGTAGAGAGTATTGATTCTATAACAATAATGACTGCTTTACCGGGAGTCGAATCTATTTTTTTTCTCCTATTATCTCACCGATTCGAACTTGATTCCAGTTGAGCAAAAGAAGTGGACACACAGCTTTAAGAAAAAGCAATTTGTGTAATTTTAAATTTTCAACAATGTCGGGAGACACTGCAAAATTATGAATGATTCACTGAAATAATGAAGTTTTTGTGAATTTTAGACGTTGATTTTGATTTTCAGAAGATGTTTCCTCGTGTTTATCACATATAGCCCTTTTCAAAAAAGTGTTGTTATCTTTTCCTAGATTGGAACTCTCCTGTCAAGTGGTAGCAATACACCCTTGGCTTCCGGTTATCATCATTCGTTCCACCAAGTGAAAAATGCTAAAGATATCAAAATAAAAATTTTCCTATAAATTCTGTAAATAGAAATCTAAAGCAAAGTTAGAAACTTTAGGACCATTATATCTATAAATTATTATATTTAACTAATATATATCTTTTTTAACTTGATAAAGTACAAAAATTAAAATGATGTTATCATAAATATAATAATTATTGGTCAATTTTAAAACCCTAGAATTTAAAGAAAAGTAACTCCAAACCATAGGTTGATGATTGTATCTAAATGCCGAAACTGGAGTGCGGACTAATTTATTTTTTGAAAAGGCCTATAGCTTAGTTCATTTACTGCGTATTTATCATAATCTAATTAGACAGCCAATACTGTAAACAAGTACTTTTGCATTAGCATGTGTAGTAATCTAAGAAATCGAGAATAATTTCGATAACTCGAACAGCCAAGAGATCGATGAAAACAGCTTTAGCTAGGAGTTTTCAAGATATCGAAGTCGAATAATGCTGAAACTTTAACACAGGAACCAAAAAAAAAAGGCTCGGGACATCCATTTTGCTCAAAGTATAGGGTCTGTAAGTCTCGTTCAATTTTGAAACTTCCGGGCACATAAGTTGTACCCGGAAGTTGCATTTTAGCAAAAATATATGGCGTTTCAAACAAAAACTTACAACGTCATAATCCTGCAACATCATATTTTGGCGGGAAATGTTTTCAAATTACAATTTATCGTGACTTCTCGGTGTCACATGACGAGACTTACAGACCCTATTACAGATCAAGCCATCGAAGTTCAACTGTATAAGGACACGACGAACCAAACACTCTTGAGAACTTCTTGACCGTTATATTGGTTATACGCCTAGTTTGCATCGCAGAACTTGAAAATGTCCTATTGCACGACCTTTCAATAACGTTCCATTGTTTGTTCAAAGAAAAGAGCTAACTTAGTGCCAGAAAATTGTGTCATTACTCACGATTCGGTAAAAATACTTAACGATTAAGTGGTACAAAATGTACATCGGGTATTATCATGCTCAAAGACTGACGAACATCGAAAATGGGAATTAGCTAGTCATCTTGTCTAGTTTAGCAGTTATATTTATAAAAGATGTTTACCTATTCACCAATGGAAAAAAGGATTACTTTTTGTCATTTGAGGGTAGTCAGTTAACTAGATGTCAGTTCGCATCTGTCGAAATATATTTCGCATTAAAAATCACCCATTTCGTATTAGTGCTGCAACAATGTCATTTTTGAAAGGCAAGCAGTAGTAAATCTTACCCTAGGTGGAATCTGGGACTAATATAACAGGGATTTGAAACTATTTTTGATCGAATAATAGGCTGTGTCCAGGTTATGATTTACTCAACATAAAATTATTCTAAAAATTTTACGGAAAAGCTGATTTATTGCATTTTTACAATATTAAATTTTCAGTCACACATCAATGAAATCCTAATTGGGTAATAAATGCATGAAGGGTTGTTTCCTTGTGTAAAGAGGTCGTAAAATTATCGAGAAACTGTCGAATAAACAAATGGCAGTTAATATCGGCAATTTACGAGCGTCAGAACAATGAAAATCAAGAAAATTGGCTAACTTTAACTCGCTAGTTTACATGTTAAATTCCATCCTACAATTATGAAATTTCACCATGATAAAGCTCTTTGTATTGGCTTTATAGCCATAAAATAAAAATATAAATAATTTATGCAGGAAAGATTATTTACAGTGCTGATAAATTTTGAATGATGTGACCACGCTCATGCAATTTTTAGTTACAATTTTTTTAGTTCAAACACTAAACTTTTCCCTGTGTATTTTACAAATAAATTTTTAATTAATTTAAAAAAAAAATATATACCATGATTCGCATCGAAGTTTCTTCTTTTCAGTCATATAAATTTTGTAGCATTAAATATTTTGAGGAAAATAGAAAGTGTACTGAAAAAAAACGTCATGAAGTGTAAAATTTCGCGGTATAATATTTCTAAAAAGCCAAAATTATCCATGTTTAGAGCAAAATTTGCGTATTTTGGAATAAATTTATTTTACAAAAAATATACTATGATTTGCAGCAATCTGTTTTCTATAAAATGATGTGTTTTGTTTTAAAATCTTATTTTACAAAAAATATACTATGATTTGCAGCAATCTGTTTTCTATAAAATGATGTGTTTTGTTTTAAAATCTTTAGAAAAATGTAGCTGTGAAGTGTACTAAAAGTGTCCTACGTTTTAACAGTGAAATGCTCAAAAATACGACGATTCACAGGTAAATCTGCCGCGACACCGAAATTGTAAGAAATGTGAATGTTTCAAATCCTTGTTATATTTGTCCCAGGTGGAATTAATGAGACTATGCCTTTGGTTTCCTTATAATACATTTTTATAAATTAAACTTTCTCGTCAGGGCTGTTTTAAGTTGTAACTCGGGAAGAGACTCGAGTTCCACGTGAACACAAACTCGTCAAACTCGAGTTCGACTCTAGAACCGGAAGTATGTGGCCCTGATAAAGACTTTTGCAAATACTCCAATCTGATTGGTCGATTTAATTTTAGCCATTTTGAAGAGTCAAACTCTAGCTATCCTCAGTTTTGCAAGGGTTACTCGAGTTCTAATGGCGCAAAATTAGTAACAAATCAGAATTAAGATTACAAAATAATTCTAATTCTATCACGACTCTAGAGTTCCAAGTAAAAACAGCCGGGGGGAAAATTGCTGATTCTGGGTTAAAAAATATTTTTGTATTTTACCTAAAGCCAAGTCATCCTTTAATTATGCAATGTCCAGAAAACCGATATTTTACAAACTTGCAATCCCTCTAGATCATATTTTTTTTAATCAGCAAATAATATGATTTTAATGTTTAGTTTTCCAAATATTTTTATTTGTCGAAATGTCCACATAAGCTGCAACCTCGGTATTTTTTTCACATTTGATCCATATTTAGACTATGTTGCTAGTAGCAACCTATAATAGTAAAATGGAAATGTGTATTGATTTAATTTGTTATCAACGTCATTTCTTCAACATCATTTCATCACTTTGGAAAAATATAAATAATTTACTTTTCTTTATCGTGTCGTATTTACGTAATTCATGGTGACCTCAGTATTAAGTTATCTTAATGTATATCAATTAAAACTTTAAAAAAAAATGGTATCAGATCAAATATTTTCTATCAAATACAAAACAAAACATGATCGTATTACTACAGTTCGATAAATATAGTTCCTACAACGAGAACTAAGTTGATTATGAAATTTCTCACATCGAGTTAAATAAATTTTGCAAATGTTTGAAAACGAGGCTTGCCGAGTTTTTAAACATTTGAAAATTTATTTAAAAAGATGTAAGAAATTTCATAATTAACGTGTTTAAGTTGCAGAAAATGTTTCTCTAATGACATAATGTAAAACANCGAGGATTATGTTCCGAATAGATTTTGCAGGTAATTCCTCGTGAGTTGTTCTCTCTTTAGAAAAGAGAAATATTTTTATCACACCGGTCAGGCGTTGATTAAATTTTCTAGAAATTAGAGAAATCCTTTTCTCTAATTTCAAGCAAATTTAACCAACGCCTGGCCGATGTGATAAAAATATTTCTCCTCTCTAGTGAGAGAACAACTCACCCGACATTTCCCACCAAATCTATTCGGAATATAATCCTCGGTGCTTTACATTATGTAATTAGAGAAACATTTTCTACAACTTAAACACGTTAATTATGAAATTTCTCACATCTTGTTAAATAAATTTTGAAATGTTTAAAAACTCGGCAAGCCTCGTTTTCAAACATTTGCAAAATTTATTTAACTCAATGTGTGAAATTTCATAATCAACTTAGTTCTCGTTATAGAAACTATATTTCTCTAATGATATGTGAAGTTTAGATAAATTTTGTTATTCAACGCATGTTGAATAAAGCCCCGTGCTTTTTCCCGCCAAATCTTTTCTGAATACAATTCTCGGTGTCTATCATTTATCATTAGACTGTAATAATGGCCTAATCGATGAAGAATGCCGAAATGGCAAGAGGCAACGCCGAGGGCCATTACAGCATCCTAAGGCCATTAGTCGACAGACCGATAACAGGGCCATTATGAAAAAACCCATTTCTTAAAACTTTTATTAACGATATTGGTGAACTTAAATAGTTGATAAGTGAATATATTTGTATATAAAATAATTTTCATGAAATTCATTTTTGACATAAAAAGTCGTTTGTGGGATCAAATATCTGAAACAAAAAGTAGCTATATAAAATTTTACCATGCTCAAGTACAAATTTTTTTTTTATAAAAAAAAAATCAAGGAATGATGTATATCTTCGAATCCCTTGTGATGAGATGAATACTAAAATGATTGGTCACAAGTAGGGTCAAATATCGGAAACAACAAAGTCTCCATACAGCTGTATTAGGATTTACCCCAATGGACAAAAAAACTGTTTATAAAAGAAAATCAAGAAAAAGGTTTATTTTTTATTCCTTGTGATGAGATGAGTAAAATGACAGGTCACAAGTAGGGTCAAATATCTGAAACAAAAACAAAAAATATTTTCCATACAGCTGGATTAGGGTTTACCGCTGAAGTACAAAAATTAACTTTTTTTAGAAAATCAAGAAAGGATGTATATTTTCTGATCCCTTACGATGAGATGGGTAAATCTAAAACAAAGATGTAAAGAATCATACATGGTACAGCTCCTAATTCAGGCAAAGTATGTCGGACCACTCAAAGAACTACAAATACAATAAAAATTGTATTTCCAGTTCAATACAAAGAATGCAGAAATAATGTGTACTTTACTGTAAATATATGATACAATCATAATTTTGCAATTTACAGACACAAAGTGACCTACACAGTCGCCATCTTGAATCCTGAAATTGCCCTGCTAATCTCATAATGCCCTGTTATCTCGTAATGGCCTTGTTTATTCCATAATGACCCTGTTGTAATGCATAAATTTTGGTACAATAAATCTTAAATATATAGGTACAGACCTAGAGGTACTTTGAAATGGTTTGCCACAAAATAATTTCCCCACCCCCATTTGAGTAGGAGGTCCCCAAAATAATTTTTATAAAGAAAGTTAACTGTGCATAATGCATTATGTACTGACGATTTTTGAGAAATTTTCTTCAATACCTAAAATAAGTGAATATACAGTTATTGAGAAAACCTATGAAAATTATACAGTTGACAAAGATGTCTGAAAATTAAGCCGTAAGTCAATTGGGAGGAAGCACTACTTGCGTTAATGGACATCGCTCAAAACGCTCATACAATAACTTAAGTAGTAGTGATTAGTAGTCCCTGAGAAAACTGTTACTAAAATGTCTACAATTCATGACTAAGGATGTCCAACAAATTCAGAAAGTCGGCAAACAGGAAGTAGATGTCAGGCTAACTTTAGAGTGATTCTCTGTAACCCCTAGAATAATTTGGCACCACCTGTCAGAGATTTGGTTGATTTTTACTTTTTTAGGTTGATATTTCTTTAATTGTAAAATTAATACTCAACTTCGAACAAATCTTATAACAAAATTTAATAAACTTTTCACCAGCAACTAGCTATTATCCTTAGCCCATCAACACCTGAAGATATAAATACAGTTGTCTCTTTTATTAGACAGTCATTAGAACTGAGGAGAGGAGACCCTTATATCTTCACTGTATTTGTTTTATTACATTATGTTTTTGTTTCATATATGTCTGTATTGCCATAATCCAAATGGGTTCTTTGTCTGCAATTTTCAATAAATAAGTAAAATAGATATTTACCAATAAATCATGAAACATTACACTAGTGATCACTAGTTCATTATTTTTGACAAACGTTGCCATGGTAACTAATGTGGCGTTTTTGGACTAACCCTGAAGCCATAAAATATGCCATTTTCAAACCTTTATTAACACCAAAAAAAAAGAAAGAAATTTTCCATTGAACTTTTTTGTGTCATTAATTTAAAATCTTATCAGCCAGTCTCAAAAAGTGTTTTAAAGATGACATAAATACCAAGTCAGAACAAGGCTACTAAAATACCTAGAAATTTAGGAATTCTTGTTCCAGAAATTGCACCAGAATTCATGTATTTTTTGCCACTCTTTAACAATTTATAGACTGAATTATTATATGCTGGGATACTTATCATGTGTATCTTGACATACACCAATGATTTATTGCTAAAATATCAGTGGGCAAATGCAGTGTGAATTGGGAAATCAATGTTAAAATTCGTTACCATAGCACCTTGCCCAAAACGACGGTTTTTGTTTAAAATCGTATAACCCTAAATTTGCTACTTCTTAGTACCTAAAAAACGATGTGCATCATTTATCTTAAGAAGGATCAGTTCGTGCAACAGATTGTAACCTTGAAATGACCTGAAGGTCATATACATCAAAGTCAAGGTAATTTTAAAATTTGATTGTTCCCATTGTTTTCTGAAATCTGCTCCATTTTGGGGGTGACCTTGACATCATGGCCTTGACCTTGGAATCATTTCAAGGTCATAGCAAGTTAAAAGGTGTCTTATTTGTTAGATATGCTGACCAGTTGTTTCAAATTTGATCCTATTTATATTATTTTCATAGTTAATGGATATTTTACAAAAATTACATTTTCTGATAGATTGCCATTGTGTGTGGGAAATACACGGTCTTATCAAGCCTTCCAAAAAAAAAGGTGGGTTTTAGTCGATTTTTTGTATTTTTTTGGCCCATTTTGGTAAAAATTGTGCAGAAATTTTGAATATTTCCAGAAAAAAGGTGTTCCATCTATCGGAGCCATCTCCCCCTCCAGATCCTCTAGTGAAATACTCTTTACTTATTATTGAATGTAAAACGTCTTGATAATATCTTAATTCTTTTGATAAATACACGTTCTCGGTGCAAAACCATAAACAATGTGGCATAATAATGTATGAAGGGTGAAGATTATCCACAGTTTGCCTACAATAATCGGCGGTTAACATTTCCTGGCTTTCTCGAATAAGACAGTGAACTCCCCTACCACAACAATTTCCTAATTTGAAATAACAATTCATTAATTTGTAATTACAATTTATTAATTTGTAATAACAATTTACTAATTTATAATAAATATTTACTAAATTGTAATTACAATTTATTAATTTGTAAATACAATTTACTAATTTGTATTTATAATTTATTAATTTGTAATAACAACTTACTAATTTGTAATAACAATTTACTAATTTGTAATTACAATTTATTAATTTGTAATTACAAATTAATAATTGTTATTACAAATTAATAATTTGCAATTACAAATTAATATTTGTAATTACAATTATTAATTTGTAATTACAATCTACGAATTTGTAGTCACAATTTATTAATTTGTAATTACAAATTAAAAAAAAATCGTGTTATGTTAAAATAAATTGTGTTGTGTCGCTAATAAGCTTCCGTAAATTAATCAGATATGCTGAAATAACGGTAATTAAAGCCTGTTACAGTTGTTTCCGGTATCTTTTTCATCATCAACGAAAGACCACGAGGCATCTAATTACAGAGTTCAAGTAAAAATCCATTGGTTCAAACAATTACGCCCAATGTAACCGATGCCCAGTATAAAATTGTAGATTTATTCATGTTTAATTCAAGCACTGAAACATTCCGGAAAACTGATGAAAATTCGCGTCTTCTGTAATATATTTCTACATGGTTATGTGCATCATATTTTGTGTGTCTGGACGTCACATTTCATTTCGCTAATAACCTTGTTAAAACATAAAAACTGGTTAGAAACCATTTTTTAAAATGTTTATTGTTTTTAAACTTTGGTGATATAATTTTACTCATTGGATGTTTGAACTACGGAATACATGTTTTGACAAACTAACTAACAGACAAAATCTGTGAAATAAATAGGTTTTTGGGCTTTGGGTCTTTTCTATTTTCGACCTTCATGACGTTAGTAATACGCACTGAACAGTTAGCTTGCACGTTTTTCAACGTAAACGGATATCTAAAAATGTTTTTATCTTATCCATTTATATGTCTTGGAGCTGTCGTTTGCCATGTATACCCGTTTTCGTATCTGTTGCTGCCGACTGCTGTGGAAAATCGCGCGTGCATGCACAAGACTGGCAATGACGAAACGACATTCATGCTAATGAACTCTCTACCATTGGCCTGCCTTGCAATTGCTGTAATTGTTATTTACGTCATCATTATTGCTAGGATGATGCAGCAGCACAAAAGGATGTTGGAAATAGTGAAATCAGAACAAAACAAATCAAGCAGATACAAGAAACTGAAAAAGGATGTTATCACACTAACTATAAGTATTGCTATCGTAGCTTGTACAATCGTTCCCGTCTTAATTTTTGATAGTGTTTCTTTTGCGGGATACAGATGTCCTATTATTGACCGAATTGCGGAAGTACTTGCTCTGACAAAGCCAATGACTGATCCGGTATTATATGTCTTTCGTATTAGCTAGGCCATGGAATAGCCTAGCTATATAGATAGTTCTTGGGGGAAAGTGAGGAGTACGCTTGCGTATTGAGGAGAACGCATAAACAGGAGACTATTGACCAATAGGAATTTCAGATTCTCGAAAATCAAAATGGCGTCCAGTTTCGTCCTGATAAAACGGGGCGGGGTTTATTTTTTTCTGTTTCCTTGTGGAAGTTGAAAAGTATTATAAACATTTACTATAGGTGGTACTGGGAACAGGTTTGTAGAGGATGATGGGATTGGTATTGCAATATCGCTTAGCCAGATTTATAAATATAGATATGATGAAAAGAACAGTAATGTATAAATTTAAAACCAGAAGTTAAAAATAAAAGATGAGGTATTGTGCAATAATCAATAATATACAAATACTTTAAAAGACTTTTCAATTGTGTTAAACAAAGCGTGATTGTAGTTTGTGGAGAACGAAAGGTGGAAAGAGATAGAATTGCGTTTTTTGCGGAAAAATAAAGAGCTACCGGTGTTTATTTGTGTGTGCTGTAAAAGGTTTATGTTTCGAAGCCAAGTACATCATGAGCCACCACACCCTTGTCAATCAAACACGCAATTTTCTATCCAAGGCTATTCCATAGCCTAGCGTATTGTTTTTATTTCATAAAAACCATTATCCGATTTATATCATCCACTTATGTTTATAAAGTCCCCTCGTGTTTTCTAGTTAAAGAATATAGAGACAAATTGTTTAAATTTAGATGCTGAAATCGTTTATCAGTTAAAGGACTTGCAATGATTTCAACAATGTTGTTAATCTGTAACTGTTGTAACACTTTCAATGGAAAAAAAAGTTCATTATGTCACTGACTTGAATATAAACTGTTTGTAGTTACAAAATTTTGGGGATTTTTTTTTTACAGAAATCAATTGGTGTACAATTTCATATCTATAATTAAAATGTGAAATTTGTTATTGAGTTTTGTGATACTTCTGACGAATACACATACACGATTAAACAAAATACACATTTCGGTATGCTTTTAGTATGACCCCGCTAGAGAAAGAGCGGTGTTCTGGATTCACCTTGTCATTCCGTCCATTCCTGTCTTCCTCTGCAAATTATTTTTGTCACATAGTTCAACATTATACAGTTATTGACTGGGTCCGAAAACAACAGCTGTTTTGTTTGACCCGAGGACTGAACTGTTGCACGAAGCCGAAGGCTGAGTGCAACAGTTTAGTCAGAGGGTCAAACAAAACGGCTGTTGTTTGAGGACCCAGTCTATAACTGTTTTGTTATACCTTTTCATGTTCAATGAATACGCTCTATTTCATCTGAATACAATTCACGTCGCCAATTTGGTTGTGCAGACGACAGGAGATCATGTGATATGGGCGTGATATTTTTGAACCAATCAAAATAAGGCAGGTGGTCAACAGATCGGTGTCGGTCAACAGACTGAAAACTGTTGACTGGTCAACAGATCGTTTTTTGGTTTGAGAAATAAAACAGACAAATTGTTGATTTTTTTCCCCCAATGCATTTATATAAGGGAAATATTATAAGGTATAACAAAGGACCCTATGATATAAAAGTTGAAATATCTTCTCCTCTGAAGCCAACAGGAATCAATTTGGTCACTATAGTCTTTGGGTTATCATCATTAAGGTTTGTGACTTTTATATTCATACCTTATCCATGACGGCCGCAAACAGGGAGCATAGTTTCACATAAGGCCCTATTGGTAATGCATTCAAAGATCTTAGACTCTAATATTCATTTTTACACTCGACTTGCAATTCTTTTAACTATTACTTCTGTCCTTGATATTTTATGATAATTTAGTGCTTCTGTGGTATATGGTAAGAAGTGAAGCACGTCACCCTAGGACACTTTTCTTCCCATAGACCTAATGTTAAAATCCAGAAATTCTTCCCGATTATGCAAATGAGCTAATTAACCACGCCCATTTTTCCTTATATGGTCATCCATGATCCCTACTTCCAAGCGTCAAGAACGTAGAGCACCGTGAGCGTAGCGAAATGGTGTGAGAGTGGTGTGACGGTTGGGGTGCACGGGGCAACTGAGTTCAGTATTCTAACCCAAACCTCTTATTGTTTATCCTGTTTTTATGCTTCGTCTTTTGTTTTCCTATTACGATCTCTGTTATTTCCCTTTGTTTTTTTGTACTCTGGAGTCCATGTTTTGCCTTGTCCAAACGCTACCCCAGCTTTTGCATCTGTTTATTGTTTTATTTCGTTCTGTATCATTGTTGAATAGTGGTGCATTTCCTTTTATTGTTTCCTGTATCTATATACTTTTCATTCAATTAGGCAATAAATAATACACTAATTTACATATATACATATTTTATTTTCTCCGTCATGGGTTAGGGAATGGGGGTTTGGAGGTTCCTTAAAAAATATTAAAAAAAAATAATAATAAAAAATTTAAAAAATGAATAAAAATATTTTAATTTTTCACTCCTCCTCTCCCTTTAAGACCCTCCCATCCTCTCAAATTCCCGAGATCAGCACGCGAGCAGCACGAGCAGCGAAATGAGAACGCGAGCAGTGAAAACGAGCAGCGTGAGCATGCCTTTAAACAGCGAATTTGTCACTTTTCACACCGCACAGCGGCGGCAGCAGCAGCAGCAGCAGCAATATTCCCGAGATGAGCACGCGAGCAGCACGAGCAGCGAAATGAGCACGCGAGCAGTGAAAACGAGCAGCGGAATGAGCACGTGAACATACCCCTAAACAGCGACTTTGTCGCTCTTCCCACCGCACAGCAGCAGCAGACAGACCTTAGTGTGGGCGAGAAGCAGCAGCAGCATCAGCAATACTACCGAGATGAGCACGCGAGCAGCACGAGCAGCGAAATGAGCACACGAGCAGTGAAACGAGCACGCGAGCAGCGACATTCCCAATCTGACCGTATTTAAAGCTTTGTTCTGTAATATATCGTCATTCGTTCTTCGAATCCAGAGAGAGGAAGACGTCTATAATGTATCACTGCGACCTTTGTGAATACACGACCAATCGTCACTTCAATCTCGTACGCCACAAGAATCAGAAACACGACATGGAAGATACTTCGCCTAATGAATCGGATACAGAGTCCAACGTATCAGAGGAAAGCAATCACTCTGACGAATCTGCCTATAGCAACGAAGAAAGTAATGACTCTAACACGTCAGAAGAGTCCACGGACGAAAGCACAGACGTTGAAGAAGACCAAGAGTCTCCATGGAAGCTGATCGTGAATCAAACATTTGACAAACTCGAACCAGAATACACCAAGAAAGTAGAAGAGTTGATTGAAGAAGGACACGGCTCAGAAAAGGCTCGTTTAGCCGCATATGAAGACATGAATAAACTTTTTAGAGACCATATGAGAAATCAATACCTGGAAACGTTGTTCTGGATGCAGGATTTCAACAAAGATCCAATTCACAAAAAGATCAGAGATACAGCCAAACGTTTAAGAGATGAAGAAGACTACGACACCAGGGAATCTTGGCAATATGCAGTGAAGAAAAGAAAATATCTGTTAGATGACGTATTGGACATGTTCGAACCACCACCAATCGAAGACAGCAACGACTCGATGTAAAGTCACAGAAGAAAAGGGGGTGGGGGTAATGCGGTCTATCCTTTAAGATAGCCAGTCACAAGCCTGGATAAACGCAGAGTGCCCCTTTGTTAAAATTCACCAAATGACCCCCTTGTCAAAATTTTGGACCCTTTTACACCCATACTATTAGAGATACGATCATACAAATGTCACCATTCGATTTAGGATGACAAAGTTACCCCGAAAACATATATAGTATGTCCTTAGTACTTGACTTAGGAAAAATTGCATTTTGGGCCCTTCCCGAAATTTTGGACCCCTCGTAGCACCCATACTATTAGAGATAGAGCTTAACTAATATCACCATTTGATTTAGATGGTTAAAGTTACCCCGAAAACCTATATTACACGTCTATAGTACTTGACTTAGAAAAAAATCGTAATTTGGGCCATTCCCGAATTTTGGGCCCAATATCTCCGAAACGGTAAAAGATAAAGACTTGAAACCTTCACCAATCGCTGCAGGAGCTTAAAATTATCCCGAATTGATATATACATTGTATGGGAAACGAACGATAACTCTGGAAATCGAGTTTTCAAAAGAAATACTGCCATTATTCTGGTTATACTAAAACATTATTAAAACCTTAACTGAATAATAAATTACGAACATTAGGGGCCCAATTAGTTTTATCAAGAAGATTATACACATCATACAAAATATCTGGTTTATTGACCAGTATTTCAGAATCTTTGTTTCCGTATCATATACATTGGCAAATAACTAAGGTCCCCAATAAACAAGATAGATTACATGTAATAAAATTTACCGGTAAAGCGTTCTTACAATCACTGTAATCTGCTGCCCGACAAAAGCACAAATACATATAGACAAACACAGGAAGCCTATCGAGTATTTATTTTTGTATCTCATTCAAGGTGGTTGCCAATCTAATTAAAATTAGATCTAGGGAAACAGATCAATATAGGGTCTGTAAGTCTCGTCATGTGACTCACGAGAATCCACGATAAACCGGCAATTTGAAAACGTTTCCGAAACATGACGTCTGAGGATTGTGACGTTCAAATTTTTGTTTGAAA
>MJUU01023733.1:0-29296 GCA_002080025.1 Modiolus philippinarum
TTTAACATAGACCCTATGGATCCAAAGTGACGTGATTCACTACTATTGGCTCACTCGTAACATCAATATAGTTTTGAAATGGTTCCTGCAGTCTTGTAACCATTGAAAGTACATGACGACATTTTCAGTGGGATTCTTCTCATTAATAGAAATACTACTTTGGAACTAAGTTTGAATTTATACGTGTCCTTTATCTCTATTTCCATTATCACAAAAAATACTAACTTTAAAAGTTAAGTCTGCAATTTCGAGTCTCAGTGCCAAAATTTTGCCTCTGTTACAAAGGTTTTTAGTCTCAGTCGAAGAACTTGCATATTAAATTAAGACATATACACTAGATCATACCAAACAGAATTCACATATGAAAGTGAGCAGTAAAATTCATTAGTGGAAGAAAACTTGGGAGTCCAACCAGCTGCCACTAACTTTGTAACGTGTAAGAACCTAGAAATATAACTCTAAATTCACGTTTCTAGAATATATTAGCAGTTTATCATAAATTTTTCAAAACTATATAGTCGCGTCAAATTAACACAACTGTGTAGAAAAAACACAAACACTGCTATATTTACATATTAACCACAATCCTTTTGGTCTTCTAAAAGAAAATGAAAAAGTCACTATGAACTGTCTACATGAGCGAAACACACAGCAACTATAAATGCTTGAGAATATCATTGAATTGGTATCATAATAATAAATGGTTCACTATAAAAAGATCGCAAAAACTTAATAAAATGAGATGTTGCACTATTTTCTTACTTAAAAAAGAAACAAGACAGTGCAGGTTCCAGAAATAAAGTTGTTGGTCCAAATTCAATGCACAGCTCGAATTCCTATTATGCAAAATACACACATTCAAATTGGAAAGCTAAACGAAAGTAGGTCTCGTCACGTAGTAAATGGACTCATTTGAACACAAAACTACCCAGATCTTATACAATAGAATCAATATATACACACTATTTTACATGGCGCAATCAATTTGCTAACGGCGAAATGACACTTCTTACACTTTAAACCATCATTTCTATATGTATACAACACTAGTATCAAAATGAACAATCAACTATAGGAAAACAGTCCCTTTGTCGGAAACATTGCATAGACGGATTTGCATTGACAAACCCTTATTATACTATTGCCATAAATTTGCTTATAGGACGTTTTTGACAAAGTCATAAGATCATCCATGCTTACATGAAAGAACTCATGGAGTTATCATCCCCGACTTACAATTCCCATAGTTCAAAATAATAATAGTAATAATAATAAATTCGTCGTTTGACTGCCTTGTTGCTCGATCCTCAGATCGGGAAATATCTTTTTACATGAAAATTGTCTCAGACTTAGCTAATATTTAAGTGAAGCATAACAGAAGGTCAAAGTTGAGCAAATTTCACATAAATATGCATAAAAAATTAATGAGATACTTAAGTAAATTATTCGGGGTAAGTAAATAAATTGAGGTAAATCATCAGTTAAAGTGCTTCGAAATCGAAGAGAATCAAAAGGAAAACAAACGAAATATGGAATAGGAATAGTCCAAGGTATTTACAAGAATTAAAGTGTCTTAAATAACAAAAAAATGTTCATAACAGGTCTTTTCATACAATTAAACAGTATTTTATGTGTTCATAAATTCACACAGAAATCAATAGATTTTGTTTATCCGTATGAAGTATATTTTAATAAAAATTGTCATGTTATCAATATGATTGGTAAAATAAAAAAATTGTATAAACGTGGCCCGCCGGCCCTTAATTTCTGAGAATATTTGATGAGAATCTGGGTTTTTTTTATTGTTAGTGCAAAATGATTTTTTCGTGTTGAATGATTTATAAGTTGTTTATTGATTTACATGCCATAAAACCCTAATGGTTTGAATATAAATAAATAAATATTTGCAGACATAAAATAATAGATTGACAGGTCTCGGTCTCAATTTTAACTTCTTTGAGTCGCTACGACAAACGAGGTGTTTTAAAAATTAGCAGAAAAAGTTTGCTATGTAGTGTATAGCAAATAATCTTTGGTCCATCTCATCCCTGTCCTCTATAATAGCTGGCAAACTTTCATTGGAACAGTAGGTGGTCTATAATAGCTGGCAAACTTTCATTGGAACAGTAGGTGGTCTATAATAGCTGGCAAACTTTCATTGGAACAGTAGGTGGTAAATTGACATGTATCGGGACAAAGTTATCAACCCTTTCGATTACCTAGTAGACCCGGGATAACCCTAAAATTTTCCACACATTCAATTTTCTTTAAAATTGCAAAAAAACATGAAAAATCTGAAGTAACCATATGCAGCCGTCAAAATGCTGTATCTGTTTTGTTTTTCCTCTCCCATTTCGTAAAGAAAAATTAATCCATACTCTTCTGATTTTATAAACATTGACTAGTGGTTTCATCTTAAATTGAAATTTATTAAATTTTGAGTACCTCATAGATAAGAGAAGATAATTCCACCATATGATTAACGCATACTCCTGTGTGCTTACAATCTGTATAATCTTGTTGAATGCAAACATTCCGAATTCATTTTTTAAAATTCAAAACAAAATGTTAATGAATTCTAAATGTGATACTTTATAAAAAAAATTGTTACTAAAAATCTTGCTTTCAGAATTTTTTCAAAAATTTTAACATTAAAAAACGGACTGTGAAAATGAAATAAATGAAGATTTTGATGTTAACTGCGTAGAAGATGTCCGCGAATTAAATCGCAGAAAAATATTAATAATTCTGATAGGGCAAGTTGATAACAGAAAGGCTGTAATTGGTAGTATCAACACGCATAAAAATCGAAAGGCATCTTCCTCTAGAAGCCATGATGTTGTGTATGAATTTCATATGAATAAATCATTATCTTTTGACATAAAAGTGACCACGGACGGGCTGACGGATGGACCATTCTAGAATATGACCGGAGTTCCTTAAACAGAAAGCAGATGAGCTACAGACCTGAAATCAATCACACAGTATGGGACATCGATCATGCTTGGTGGTGCATACCAAACATTAAAAGTTCCTCAGAAAATTGATACCAATATTTCCTACTATTGACCATAAGTGTCAAAATGAACTAAGTCGGTAAACAGGAAGTCGAAAGAAATAGACCTGAGGTTAAAACCGATGATATCATGGGACCTCTTGCTGATGTTACATACCAAATATAAAAAAGGATATGATAAGTTGCTGAGAAAACTGTAACTAAAATATTTTCCCCGTATTCGACATTCACCTGATGCTACATTTCAAATAAATGATAAGTAGTGTGCCGAGAAAACTGTCACGAAAATGTTTACCATTCAAATTAATAAATCAAGAAAAATGAAGTTTATTTTTTTTCAGATAAAAGGTCCAATCCCCGGAATGCCCGTCCGTGCAGTAGATGTGACGGTGTTAGTGGCTCAATGTTCCTTATTTCAGACGATATATACGTGATGGGACAATTGTTAATGATTGTCTCTATCTCCGTGATCAGTGTCCTGAGTGAGACACTCAGGACACTGATCACGGAGATACAGACAATCATTAACAATGACAATCATTAACAATGCTTTGATGAGTGATCGACCAAGCACGTTTTCTAACGTCATTTTCGACAAGCCAATCATACGCTTCCACCAGACGCCATACCAAGGAGCGTCGGCTGTTAAGAATTTTTCACTTCACGCACAAATCAAGTTGTCGCTGTATTTCGATCGAGGAAGCTACAAATGTCTGAGCATTATAAGAATAAATAGTTTTTGGTGTTCCTTTCTACTTATAAAACGTCTGAATACTAACATAAATAAATTTAGAGTCAAATCCGGTAATAATTATAAGTGAATTGCTCGAATACATGCACATGTGAATAAAGATATGTAGACTTTTTTGTACAGTTGATCCATCTCGGACTAGAAGTACTCTGTCCCTCAGCAATGGGGGTTCTCTGGTCTAACTTTACTACCAGCGGTTGTCTTATAAGAAGCAGGATCCCCAGATAGCAATGGATGGTTGGGCCAACGTTGGCTTTTAGTTGGCAGTTTCGTTGGGCCAATGTTGGCAGAAGACGTTGGCCCGATGACATTTTGCTCATCGTGCCAACGTCATTGCCAACCGTTGGTAAAGCGTTGGCCCAACATATACCTTCCAACATGACCAACCAAATGCCAACAGGATGCCAACTTGAGTGACAAAATGCCAACGGCTTGCCAACACTGCTTTCGGAGATAAATATGAAAAAAGAGGCTCTTAAAGAGCCTGAAACGCTCACATGCCACACCATTGTTGGATCGACGTTCAATATTTTGTGCATTGAATTTCTTACCTTTACTAACTGCTATAGGACCTACATGTAGCTGAAGGAGTTGAATATTATTGTATTCTGTTCAAAAACTAGACAGTGCTAACAAATATCAAGATATAGCACATAAATAGTTTTAAGAAGGAATACAAAAAAATCTATTTACTTTCAGTTTGTCTAAAGGTGGCATCTTATTGCAGGTTTTGCAATTTCTTGGACATCCTGCATATGTTAAACCTGACAAAATAAACATGAACAATGCAAAATGCAAACAATTGTTATTACACAATGGCTGAAAAAACTTTGGACGGAGTTGTACCGCCGAAAGATCCAATTTAACAGTGGGTATTAGAAAAAGTTCCATAAAAAATAATGAAATGCATATCTGAAAATTGAAAAGGCATAACCAGTTCACATACGATTAATATTTTATGTAAGAAAGGCTATCCCGATTTCAGGAGAATTTTTAATATAATAGTATTAAAAGGTTTGAAAAACAGACTTATGTACATTTCCGCACAACTAAGAGTATCTAGATATTTTTGTTTATGCATCGTAACATTCATATATTTTAAAAAGATATAAAAAATAAAATATATATAAAATATAGTGCAAATACTTTGTTCAATATTATAAAGATTACATATAAATAGTAAATAATTGAATTATACTTTATAAACGGACCCTCTCAAACGGGCATGATTATTGATCAAAAAGCACATGTGTATACAAGATCATAACTTGGTTATCATGGTTGTTAAACATTTATTGTTTTAAATGTATTTACTTATTACTGAATACATTTTATTTTTTTTTTTTAGATATAATTTATACAAATGTTAAAATTCTTCACAATAATAACTCACATGTAAGGAATATTGGAAGTCAACACATCTTTCTAAATACACATTCAAAGTCTGAATGACCATGTTGACCTAAATTACAAACATCTGGTTACTGTTTCAAGGCGCGAAATGTTATCACTACACACATGAGTCATATGAAACCTATGCCTTTAATTACTTGAGATGGGGATATTTATTAGATGTGCACACTGTTTGTTGATTTTTAATAAACAAAATATTAAAACATTGTTAATTGTGATAATTTCTATACTTTTTCCTTTCAGTGTACATTTCTTGCTGTGATTAAACTAAAACAAATTAAAAAAAAAACAAAAAACAAAAAAAAAAAAACACACAAACAAAACAAAACAAAAACAAAAAACAAAAAAAAACAAAGCTTTTTTAAGTTTCAAAATTTGTATTACCACTAATTGATTTATATTTCTAACACTGGTCGCCGACGTTGGGCCACCATATGCTGGACAACCGTTGGCCAACATTAATTTGCCCAACAATGGCCCGCTTTGGTCAAATCTGCTCGTTGGGCGACAGTTATCATGCCATCATTGGCCCAACATAGTGCAGCCAATAGTTGGCGTGAGTATGTTGGCCCGACGATGGCGCGATGTTGGAACGCCAACACCAACCAGTTGCCAACCATGCCAACGGTTTGCCGATGTTGGCCCGATGAGTCCATGCTATCTGGGGAGATGCTTACTCTACCGGTACACCTGATCTCACTCTGTCCGTGTTGTTCATCTGTATGTGTGTCTTCATTTTTCTTTTTTTGTTCTGTACTCAAGTGGTGTCCTTGTTTCTTAGTGTTTCCGATGTTGCCGTTGTCCATGGATTATTCGCTCTTTTGACTGACGGTTCGGTTCTCACTTACTATACGGTCTCCCAAGAATTTTCTGGTATTGTATGCATTTGCGTATCACGCTATTTACACAATGTCTAATATGCAATACATTTGTCGTATATTTGACACAATTTGTCCAACACCTGAGTGTAATATCCGTAAATGTACGGTTGTAATTACAAGATCAGTAAGCTTGTGATTTTTTGGTAGCAAAATCGGAAACTTTGCATCGCCATCTAGTGTCGAATTCTGTCAACGTCCTTTGCAGCAAATAATCCAATAAACTAAGTTGTTTTATGGAAGTGGCTTGGTTTGTGTTGTTTCAAAGTCTGTTCCACTTCCTTTAGATAATGGAAATTCTCTTCTGTTGACTTTAATATTGCATATTTCGACATCGGATTTTGCATGGTTGTGTAAAAATACCGTACACCTCTGAAACCACTTTTAATTTGATGATTTCCAATACATATGTAAAGAAAAAATACTTTTTTCAAAATTCTCAATGCTTTTCCAGGGATAATGTTTTCGGCGCACAATTGTCGACAAGACTGTACCATTCAAAAATAGGTATTGGCAGGTATTAGCTGAAGTCAAATGATAAGCGAGTCTCGCTTTGGCCTTTACCATGTGCTTGGACCCCCTTTTAATTCAAGAAAAAACATGCTCGTAAATGAAATAATCCAACATAATAACCCAATATGTAATTGAAATATGCAGGCATTAAACGCAAAAGAAATATTTGAAAGAAATTGTTAATATACAGCTAATTTCTATTCGGTGTTTACAAACAAAAAGTCCGTTGATTACAATTGTTAACCTCAAACGAGTACACTTTGCTATTTTTAGGTAGGTCAACTTGGGTCATCGATTTCATTAAGTTACTTGGTCACCCTTAAAATAAGACAATCCATCACTTAGAAATTTTCACCTCTTTGATAAAGACTGTGAAAATGCACATGACTGCAGACTTCTGTGCATGTCGTTAACGGCGAATTCAACATTTTTCAGATATGTATGGTCATTCTGGATTTACATAGCAAATATGATAAAGATTAGCGTTAAAATAAAGCTGAAATAGTAAGATTTTCATCATCTAAAGGAAGTGGAACAGACTTCAGACATGTTCTCGCGTTCTTCGCAAAATCTGTCCATTTGAATTTCTCTTATCCACAACTTTCTAGCTTCAACAATTTCATCACATGTTAAATTTGTGTGTCTTGTTCTACATGCTTCAACTCGCAGTTTCTAATGAATCTCAATACATAGCTAGTGGCTGCTTACAGTCTTTCTAAACTCGAATATTTTGAAATGTCCTCTAGTCTCGTTTGTATCGCTGTGTGTTGGTTGTTCGAATTTGTAGATTTAACTTCATCATCCTCATTATGTAGACTCTCTAATACTATTTTGTTTGTAGTGTAATCGTTCCAGATAGGCAACTTTGTCTCGCCCGTAATCCATTGCGATCCGTGTAACCATAGTGTCGAATTTTCGACATTAGAAGTATTAATCCCGCGTGTCTGTAAGTATTCATGTCCGTTGGCACATACTTCCATTTATGTTGACTTGTAATTTCTTTGATTTCCTTTTCGCGTTTAGTGATGAATCTACTCAACGGTCTCGGTGTGTTTAACCAAGAAAGCAGAGTTTGACTATCGCTCCGATCTACGGTTTTATTGATTCCTAAGTTCTCAATCATATCTTTTGCAAGTCGCACTCAAATGACTGTGGCCATTAACTCCAATTTACGCAATGTAATCTCCTTTAGCGGCGCAACTCGGTTTTAAGCTATCACAAATGTTCTCGTTTTACCCTGAAGTTTCATAAGGCTTTTTACTCGCATCTACAAATACATTTCATCTACATTATTATGTTCATATCGGTTTTTGAAGTAGTAGAGAGATAGTTTGAAGTCCTTCGTCACAAGTTGTATGTCTTCTTTGAAAGCAGTCCACTCGTTTACGATGCATAATGATAATATTTCATCCTTTTTAAGTCCTTTTTTTTTCCAGAGTTCTTGCATCAAAATTTTCGCTCATAAATAGCAGATGATTGCTTTAACAGTTCTCGTTTGGTTAAAAATACATTTCCATTTGTAATTGCTTAGTATCAGCAAACTTCAGTGTATATATCTCGGCGTAGTATCTTTGTTTCCTTGTCTGTATCTAAAACATCCTTTGATTTTGCCAATTTATTCATCTTATCACTGTTACACACCCATGATCGGAGATTAAATCCTCCTTCTGCTAGTAGTTTCTTTGAATGTTTGAAGTACTTTATTGCTGCTTCCTCGGGATCTATGCTCGTCAGTTCATTATCCACATATATATCTCGCTGTAGAATTTCGGCAGTTTCACTCGGATTCATTGTCAAATGCTTGAGCAGGGAGGCGTTCAAAATAAACGGTGAGCAAGTGGCTCCAATGGACCGATTCAGAAATGAAACTGCATTATGGGATTGTCATTGTTCTGAACGTTCTTGATTGGTCCAAACGTATTTTACGAGTACGCTGGGCTTGTGCAACGTCATTCACGAGGACGGAAGTTGAATTTCTGAATCGGTCCATTAATACAACTTTGAACCCGTATTCTGTCAAGTCACTCTTTGGGTTTTTTCGGGTCCGACAACAAAAAGAATCTGATGTAGTCTCTATCTGCCTTTGCTAGTTTGACATTAAAGAATGCTTTCTCGATATCATTTGTGATTCCATATCTTCCAAGTGGAAATATTGTTAGAATGTTTGTAAGTTTGTTCAATACTGCAGGTTCTGAGGATAGACAATCGTCTAGACCCAGTGACTGTTAGTTTTCCCGGCAACTGCAGTCGTATACAATACGCACTGGAATAGTAGTCGATATTTTTATTAGGGTGGTGTGGTATAAAATGTTTAAATCTGTATCCGATTTCATCTTATAGAATTTTTTCTATGAAGTCTTTCTTTTCCTGGCCTTTAATTATCTAACATCTCGGGGTCTTTTAAATCTGTTCACAGCGTTTTGTGTTCTTTTCCTGGGGCGTGTTTTATTGGTCCTCTTCCGACCTCTCCGGAATATCTACAGAAGAGCGATGAAAACGAACAGAAAAAGTGAGTATCAACAGAAGACTGTTCCAATCGAATAGAAAAGAAGATCTTCAGAAGAAATTCTCTGAAAAGTAAACAAAACACAGGAGATTCCAATATGGCGGAACACATCGCAATTTTTCTTATGATAGACCTCCACAACACAGAGGAGGACGATACAATGTTCAATCCAGGACAGGATGAAACATTGACAATATTTTCGGCAGCTGCTTCACTGGTGTAAGTCAAAGTTCAGTAATTTCTGGGAAAAGTCTTTATTACCGGCGAAGAAAGTCCCCTTTTTAAAGATTTCTGGAAAAGGGTCTTTTTGCCGACGAAGCAGTCCCCTTAAAGCAAATATGAAATGACATTCACAAATACTCGATGTATCACTAACGAAACGGACAATAAATAAATTAAGAGGTAAAGCAATGTTTCAACAGAGAGATTAAAAATAAAGGTGGCTTTCTTTCAACATATAATTTTGTATACTGCACGTCCACTAGACTACGATGAACGAGACCAAAATGAACCAGTTATGCTTCTAAAAGTGAATAAAAGGGGGATATGGAGTAAATGTACATGAGACAATCTCAACAAATACCTGTTGAAAACCAACAACTGAACGACGCTTTTATTGTCTTTCTTCATCTTGAAGTCACCATGAGGTCTTCGACAATAAACAATAACTCATAGTGAGTTCAAAACGGCCCCTTGCTCCGGTTTAAGCGGAATTAGTTGCTAGATGTCGATCAAGGCTACATCCGTCATAACCATGTGCGGAGCTAATACTACACGCATACATGGGTGTTTAAAAAACGCCTCTGGAGTGTTAAACAAATGCAAACATGTTTCACACTCTAGCAAACAGTCTGTAACAGACGCCATCATAAATCACGTGACTAGCCTCTTCTCTTCCATCTAAACCTGCTTTGAAAAAGAAGAGATGGAAGTTCTCCGGAATATCTTCTGGGCCCAATAAAACAAAAAAGAAGCTCTTCGGAAGGTCTTCTGTGTACCAATAAAACACCGCCCTGGTGATTGATTTATTACTAGGTAGTTCGGGGTGGTCATTTTTCCAAGGAAGTTTTGCTACATGTTGTCCGTCCTCGAATTTTATAATACTCCTTTGGTACTCTTTCATAGATTCGTTTTAACTCGTCAAATGTGAGTCGAACTCCTCGGTTCCACGTGATTCTATCTCCCAAATTTTTTGAATTTTCATTTCATCTGATTTCTCCAAGATGGACGTACCGAAGTCGGATCAGTTAAGTCTGTACCATGTTTTTACACTTATACGCTATTTTGTGAATTATATTTTATCTCACTTAAAAGTCGTTAACATATCTTAATGTTAGTTTGTCATACACAGAAATTTTCTCTCACTGCAATTGATTTTTACTGTGAAAAACGGGGTGAAACATGCACGATCTGTGTACATGCATTTAAAAATGCAAATTTTTCGTGTCTGTTTTCTTTAGTCTCAACTGAATGAACAATTTTCTAACGTAATTTACGTTAGAAAATGTTAATTTTAATCATTTTATAGCAAAATTAGGAACAGTGATGTAAATAGCGTATTTATGTACAACACACGATCCGTCTAAGCCCCGGTTTGGATTGTAAACAAATTGTCCAGTTTACGGTTTGGATGTATAACAAAAAACGGTTTGGAAAGTAAAATGATTTTTATAAAGTCTTATTTGAAAAGACTTTCTGACCGTTCTTTCCAATACGGCATTATCCCCTTTAGAAGCACTAGGAGGTAAAAATGCACAGCTATACAAGAGGAGTATATGGTGACGGTCTTCAAAACAATTACGGTGGTACCAATAAAAGTCTACGCCCTACCTTACGAGCCCAGTACGACAGCACATAGTGAGGTGAAAACATGGTACCCTGCAAAGGAAATCTAATCAACTGGACTAACATAAAAAGATACCAAAGATATATCTGGCAGTAAAATAAGGAAGATTCCCTTTGATATACAAATTTCTTCAAAAACTGTAGTCGCAAACTCGTACAATCAATCTAGGACTAGTCCCAGAACCATTATAGATGCTGTGTTTTCACTCGTCGTGAAAATGTTCATCACAAAGGATAGAATCCTGAACACCCAACCGCTGGCTTTTGGTAGTGTCGATAACAATTCTGGCTACCAAGAGTTCCTATCGCTGTTTACATTTGTACTTTTGTCTTTCACTTGTGTTTTTCTTGTACAGTGTCCTTGCGGATTGTGGCCTTTGATTGTAATATTAGCATAGGTATTTTCTATTATTTGGGGATATTTTCATCACTGGTAAGCTAATAAAAGCCTTTCTTTCATAGCCAGTATAAAAATAAACAATCTGTATTAGATGTTAAAGGGAAAACTAGTTGTATAACTTTTTAACTTTACTTTTTTACTTTTTTTACTTTTTACAATTATTCGGCAAGTCCAGAAGAAAAACTCATAAAACCTTCACAAATTTATGTACGAGATGGAAAATGCGATTAGTCAATCGCTTTTCCAAAACATTATTATTATTTATTACATACTTAGCACAGATATGTTCTGCGAGCAATCCCAGGCCCGTCATTCAAATTTACGTTTTGTCCCCTTTTCCTTTTCAAGATTGTAGTTAGCAGTCTACCTGTATTAAGTTTTAGACAGAGTGAAAACGTTTGTATAGCTGTCGTACATGGAGAACAACGAAATACATCAAAGCTCCGATGGAGCTGAATCTCGAAGCCCTGAAAATCTACACATGGCAAAACTTCGTAGTCATTTACCTGGTTTATCTGGTGTCGAGATCAATATAGGCTAACTAGCCGCTAAGACCCTTCTTGATTGTCTGTCGTCTGTACATGCTTCCGGTCCGTAAAAATCAGGTACAAACTTTATTTCTAAATCGTTCCAGTGTTTATTCAGCTGACTCTTAAAAATGTTTACACTTCTTGCCTCTACGACTTCAGTTGGCAAGCTGTTCCAGGCATCTACCTATCTTTTAGTAATGCTATATTTTCTGATATTTGTTCTACTATATCTTTTATAATTTTTTTACTGTGTCCTCTTATAATTGAATCTTTCATAGGAAAAATATTTGTATTTTCGATTTTATCTATGTTGTTGATAATTTTGTAGGTTTCTACCATATCGCTCCTTAGTCTTCTGTACTGCAGTGATGGTAAGCCTAGGTATCTTAGTCTACTACTATAACTCAGGCGTCTAATATTTTTTACCATTTTTGTAGCTCTGCGTTGCACATTTTCTATTTTCTATCATGTCATCCAAAGAACTGCTACGTACGTCTGCATGTATTAAGTTATTCCGTAATACGTGAAAATAATCGGATTCTGTGATTTCGCATGTCGATTTCATTGCTATAAATATATGCAATACACTATCACAAGTAAACAAATGTTATTTTCATCTTTGACAAATTACTGCGCGACAGATTCGTTGACCCGAGACGCAATATAAAAAAACGAGTAATTTAATAAACAAGCATATTGTTTTCAATTTGATATAACAACACCGTATTCAACTCAGGAAAATGAAGAAATATAACTTAAAAACACAAAGTATACGATTTTGAAAGAAACTTGCACACTATATTTTATCGGAAGCACGAAGATCATCTTTTAGAGCTGTTAATAGGCTTGAAGCCTCACGTGATTTTTTCTTGCCATATTAACATCTCTCCAGCCATTTCATGGCTTCGAGATAAAAAGGATATGAATAAAACTAAAATCTAAAAAGAAAAGGCCAAATTTTTGTTAACTCTTTTGCGAGGGTGAAAAAAGAACAGATGCATCACCGTTGAGCGAGACACGTGTCACTTATGGAAGCTTATGGAAGCGTAAGTGACACGTGTCTCGGTCCACACTGATGTACCTATTCCTTTTTCACCACCGCAAAAGTAATTATTGCTGCAGTCAAGGAAGTGGCAAAACTTTTATTGTAATGAAGTCAAGATTAACACCCCAAGCTTACACAATGTGTTAAATTCATCTATGTGAAATGTGTACATTGTAGATATATCAGACGTGAAAACCTGACAAATGTATGCAATGTTGTCTTTGCACGACGGTGAGTCAATGAAAGGTAGACAGCTTGGGATGTAAATCTTAACTTGGTAAACTGAAAGTTTTGCCACTTGCTTGACCGCAGCAATAACTCCGAAAAAATATATTTTTTTAGATTTTAGTTTTATTTCATATTTTTATTTCGTTGTTCTTCATGTACGACAGCTATACAAACGTTCTTACTCTGTCAAAAACTTAATACAGGTAGACTGCTTACTACTATCTTGAAAAGGAAAAGGGGACAAAACGTAAATTTGAATGACAGGCCTGGGATTGCTCGCAGAACATATCTGTGCTAAGAATGTAATAAATAATAATAATGTTTTGGAAAAGCGATTGACTAATCGCATTTTCCATCTCGTACATAAATCTTACTCCGTCTAATTTATATGACATTATGCTGCCTTTCAACATATATTTTTTAATTTTTATGAATTGAGTTTTATTCGTACGTCTATTGTACTATAGGAAAAGAAGAAAAGGAGAGGCTTGGGCACCTATAAACCGGTTTAACCCTACCACCACTGGCTTTCGCTAATGCCGGTACCAAGTCTGGCTGTCCCGAGTTCCTATCGTTCTTTACGTTTGTCTTTCTTCTTTTTTAGCTGACCTGTCCAAAGGCCATGTGAGCGTTTGCCATCACTTGGCGTCCGTCGTCCGTCGTCGTCCGTCGTCGTAGTCCGTAAACTTTTCACATTTTTCACATTTCTTCTGAAACCACTGGACCAATTTTAACTAAACTTCACAGGAATGATGTATGGTAGGTCCTTCAAAAAGATTGCCGAAATTACCCGATCCGCCAAAAAACATGGCCGCCAGGGCCGAACATAGTTTTAACATTGGATCCTATGGGAAAATTCACATTTTGCTATCTTCTCTGAAGCTACTGAAGCAAATTGAACCAAACTTTACAGGAATAATGTATGGAAGGTCCTTTACGTAGATTGCCAAAATTTTTTGGATCGCCTAAAAAACATGGCCGCCAGCACAGAACATAGTTAACATGGGACTCTATGGGAAAAGCATATATTTCCTATCTCCTCTGAAGCTACTGAAGCAAATTGAACCAAACTTTACAGGAATGATGTATGAAAGGTCCTTTACGTAGATTGCCAAAATTTTTCGGATCGCCTAAAAAACATGGCCGCCAGCGCAGAACATAGTTTAACATGGGACCCTATGGGAAAAGCATATATTTCCTATCTCCTCTGACGCTACTGAAGCAAATTGAATCAAACTTTACAGGAATGATGTATGGAAGGTCCTTTACTTAGATTACCGAAATTTTTCCAATCTGCTAAAAAACATGGCCGCCAGCGCAGAACTTAGTTTTACATGGGACCCTATGGGAAAAGCATATATTTGCTATCTCCTCTGAAGCTACTGAAGCAAACTGAAGCAAATTGAACCAAACTTTGGAGGAATGATGTATGGAAGGTTCTTTAATTAGTTCATGTAGTTTGCAGAAATTTTTCCGATCTACCAAAAAACATTGCTGCCAGCACAGGGCATAGTTTAACATTGGACCCTTTTGGAAAAGCATATATTGGATAACTCCTCTGAAGCTACTGAAGCAAATTGAACCAAACTTTGCAGGAATGATGTGTGGAAGGTCATTAAATGTAGATTGCCTAAATTGTTTGGATACGCCAAAAATCATGGCCGCCAGCGTAGAACATAGTATAACATGGGATCCTATGGGTAAAGCATATATTTGCTATCTCCTCTGAAGCTACTAAAGCAAATTGAACCAAACTTTACAGGAATGATGTATGGAAGGTCCTTAATGCAGATTGCTAAAATTTTTTCGATTGGCTAAAAAACATGGCCGTCAGCACAGAACATAGTTTAAAAACATGGAACCCAATGGGAAAAGCATATATTTGCTATCTCCTCTGAAGCCAAACTTTACAGGAATGGTGTATGGAAGGTCCTTCACATAGATTGTCGAAAACATGGCACCATCACAGAACATAGTTTGACATTAGACCCTATGGGAAAATCACATTTTCACTTTCTCCTCTGGTACCACTGAAGCAAATTCAACCAATCTTTACAGGAATGATGTACGGAAGGTACTTTACAAAAATTGCTCATTTCATTTCGATCCGATAAACATGGCTTCCAGTGCAGAACATAGCTTAACATTGAAGCCAGGTATGAGATTACCGTCCTTTTAATCATCCTCTCTGAAACTAATCAAGCAAATTAATCTATATGTATAGAAGGTCCCTTGCAAAAATTATTCATTTCAATAGGATCAGACAAAAAACATGGGTGCTAAACATTGACCCCATTGGTGAAAGAACATCATTTTTGGTCATGCATGGCATAGAAAAATTTTGTCTTTTGGTCAGTGAGCGATACAGGCTCAGCCTCTGAGTCTCTCTGGTTTGTTTTAGCTCACCTGGCTTGAGCCAGGGTGATCTTTCACCATCATTTTGCGGCCATTCATCGTCCGGTGTAAACTTTTAATATACACTTCTTCTCCGAAACTTCTGACACAAATGGAACCAAACTTGGCCACAATAGTCTTTGGGTGGTCCTCTGGTAAAAAGGTGTCTTTTTTTATCCGTGCTATATCAAAGATGGCTGCCAATGGGAACATGATTTTAACAACTGACCCTATGGAAAACACATTCAAAGATATTCTCATCTGAAACAGCTGAGCCAATTGGAACCAAACCGCAACAATAGTCCTTGGGTGTTCCCCTGCAAGAAAGATGTTTTCAGATCCGTATTGTATCAAAGATAATCTTCAGCCGGAAACATAGTTAAACCGTGGCACCTATGGTAAAAACATTCAAAGACCTTGTCATCTGAAACTGCTGAGCCAATGAACTTGGCCACAATAGTTTTTGAGTGGTCCCTGCAGTACTGATGTTTTTCAGGATCGTTCTGTATCCAAGTTGGCTGCCGGTGGGAAGAATAGTTTTATCATGAACCCTATCGGAAAACATATTCAAAGATCTGCTCTGAAACTGTTGAGCAAATAATATTGGATCAAAACCTGGCCATAATTGCCTTTAGGTAGTCACCTGCAAAAATGTGTTATCAGTTTTACACCTTATACAAGATAATTAGCTGCCAGCAGAGAATATAGTTTAGCATTGAACCCTTTTAAAACACTTTCTTTTTAAACAACTGGCATATTGGAATAATAGTTTAATAACTTTTGTTCCTTTAATATAGACTTTCTTTGCTAGTCAAGGTCCAGATGAGCGATGCAGGCTCTTGAGAACCTCTTGTTTTCTTCTGCAGCTCCCTGGTACATTTTGGTATACGACTGTGTTTTTCAGCCAGTGTAGGCGTTTCCTGTTATTCTTTTTATTTTATTACTGTTTTGCATATAATTCACACCAAAACCTTAAATTCCATCTTTAATTTACGTCAAGAACGTTTATACCTCTTTTCAACTTACCCTGTATATAACAGTAAATATTGAGCTTCTACTGACGGACTCGCTGGAGGTAGGATAAAAAAGAATATAGGCATGTAGCGAATGACGTGGAAGAGGCACATTAATTGGAAAGGACACTTTATAGCAAATTTTAGGCAGAGGTGGGATAAAATTTAACAGTGACCCTATTGAAAAACACATTCAGAAAACTACACTGGAACTAATGTGAGAGTTAGAGCCAAGCTTGTTCAAAATGTTTTTTTTTCTCAACTCTTGGACAAATGTGATCGATTTTCATCTTGTTCCTTTGGTATTCTACTGCCGTTGTTTCAAAGATCTTCTCTTCGCACATCACTGGGCTCAAAGGAACCAAACTGTCATAATAGTCATATAGTCTTTCAGAAATATTTTTCGACAGATTCACACCTTTATCAAGACAGCCGCAAATGGGAGTCTTAGTTAAACACTAAAATGCAAAACCTTTCAAAGATTTTTTTCCTCCGAGTCCAGTTGGCCATTTGCTACAAAACTAAGCCACAATAGTCCTTGGATTGTCTCTTTTAAAACAAATGTATCTGGAAGATATGCACCACGCCCAACATGGCTGCAAGCTGGACTGTGGATTCTACTGTAAATAAAACATTCGGTCAATATTTTGAACAAACCTGAAATTATCGAGAATCAGGTTTTAAGGGATATACTCTCGATGGCTTCTTTTGTATAAACATACACAGCAAGTGTTTTGTTTTATCCAAACCGGAAAACTAATATTCTTCATTTCATCCAAACCGTAATATAAACGAAATCCAAACCGTTACATGTTTTGATTATAACAGCAGACATACGCGTTCATTCAATTGGATTAAGTGGAGTTAAAGGAATCTTACATTTTCCATAATATAAGTAAGTGAAATAGATATGCGTATAATCTTTATGATTAATGAAATGAATGGTTAAATTCTGTTATACACCGTTAAAATGTCATTTTCTTTTAGTTTCAATCACAGACACCCCTTTTTGGACAACTAGGCTAATAAAAATGCTTCGATGACAAAATANACGAGAAATAAAATGTCACAACACGAGGAACGAAAAATTAGAAATTGGCTTGCACGATGTCTTTTTTCGGTTTGCACGAAACACGGCAAATAACGACCCTTCAGCACGGCAACACATGAAATAAAAAACGGCAAACACGCTGCACGAAAATAACCCTGTGCCACCCTCCCACAACGATCTACTAGTTTGTGTGACTTCACTTTATAAACAGATTTATAAAAAAAAACATGATGTTTGTAGCACAAAATAGAAATAGTTTCATCGGTTGAACACAATCGTCAGGTAAAGGTCGCCATGTTGGACCAATCCAAACTCCCGGCTACCGGTGCGGTTACCATACAGTGAAAATGGTCCCTACGTTTAAGAGACTAACTTCCGTTACGACATTTTATATGACTTAACACTTCTGTTTTTAGTTATGTACCCAAAGACTGATATATTAGTATCATTGCAAATCTGGAGTTTGAAAGTTACTTGTAAAATCTTTGTGATAACAAAACTTACTATTTCCCTAACTTCCGTGAGGTTTTAACTTCCGATACATTTAGATTACAGTCCATAATATGACAAAGAGAACAAACAAGGCAAATTTTGTATTTTTCTTCTATTGAGATCTCTGTAGTGTGTGTGAGGGCATATTCAGAAAAGGGTGTAGTGCACAATGCAACACTTTTTTATGGAATAAGTGTATGAATAGGTACTTCTTGTCAACATTTTTATGATAACCGGGTCTCACGAAAAAATCAAATGCGACATCCTTCATTCGATGACAAATTTTATGCGAGTTTACCAGGATACGTCGCGCAAGTTGTTTGTATATTGAATGCTTTTAACCATACTATTCATATCTGTAAGATGGTATCGGAAGTTAATAAAAATTTTAGGTTATAAAAATGAACATTTTCGTGCATGCCATTAAGAAAAATTGCTGGATTCTTAATATTAGTCCAACTAGTTTATTTTATTACGAAGCAGAGGCATTCTATCATTATTTTGTGTTGATTGTGTCAATGTGAGGATTTTCTGATTTTGTTGGTAACGGAAGTTAGTTAGAGATAGAATATATGCTTCGGCTATGTCAAAAACTAAGCTAGAAGTTCTATAAATTACGAGGCTGATGTATCAAGTACCAAAGACCTGAAATTTTCATATGTAATATAACAGATCAGTTAAGTGTTGTTGGAATGTTAAGTTCATCAAAAGTAACGGAAGTTACGATTGTTAACTACTTAATATAAACGTTTATATTCCGATTTACAGATATAAGCCTGCTTTTGATTGGATGACATTCTTTGAATGTCAACATATATTCGGAAAACTGCCAGGAAATATAAGTTGTCATGGAAATTGACAACGTCATTACATGAAAACAACATGGTGAAATTGATAAGAGTAACATTTTTCGCATATTTCATTTCACCAGGGCTGTTCATCGGAATATAAAGGTAATTCAGTTTACAGACGGGGTATATAGCGTGACATACCCTGGATGTTTATTATATTTCCTTCGGCTTCGCCTCAGGAAATATAACTAAACATCCAGGGTATGTCACGCTATATACCCCGTCTGAAACCTGAATAACATATAATAATACTACAAAATGATCAAGATTCAGTTTATATCCGATCTTTATGACGGGTAACAAAATATTCAGGAAATAACAAGTTTTAAGCAGTGCAAGTAGAAAAACCAAGGGTATTGATATGACTACCATTAACTTCCGTTACCGAATGTCTATTGTCGTTCTGTTTGATCATCAAAATGTTCAGCGCTTATCAAAATATTGATTTTTTTAATCAAATGATAATTATCTTTTACAACTTAATTTATATCCACTGGGTTTCAGTAATAACTTCCGTTACATTGATGTTTCCGTTTTGCAAAAACAAAAAGACATTGCTGTTACATATGTTCGTATATGTTGTAGGCTCACGAAAATCGTTACAATTTCTCCAGCATATTTCACTTTTTCATTTAATTTGTAAATGTAAAGGTAGGAAATCTTTTGACGAATTAAAGAATATTTTCACTACCTTTTCGGAGGAAATTATCTTGATTTTTACTTTTTATTCACATATAATATTTTGTCATTCACTACCATCATTGGTCCAAGATGATACTTTTTAATGTAATCTACTTTAGAAATACTATTATTTAAATCCCACAAAAACACTTTGATTCACACACATTTATCTTAAAATTAACCTCCGGTACCCTATTTTAGCATTTATATTTATATGTTATAATTTTATATGAAAAACTTTACGAACAAATATTTGTTATTTCTTTCTACTAGTTCAGCTCTTTCGAAAAAGGCCTTTTTCGTACCAAAATAACGAGTATTTTAATTTTGAGTATTTTAATTGTAATTTACACTTTTCTGTGGAATGAGTGCTGGAATTGGCCCTGATAACAAGTAACTCGAATAATTCAAGCCTTCTCCGTATCCGATTCTCTCCTTCTACGAGATGTAGCGATCGTAGTGAGTGGAATATAACGACTGGATTATTCGGATTAGATAACAAGTACCCTATTTGAGTGCGGTCGGCCCATTACCTCTAATTATCTCGTCTTCAACTATTGACCAATAACGATCCGCTCCGATTGACAACGATATGTTGAACTTTTCCCGATCTACAGTGTCACCGGATGGGCAAGCTGTAATCCTCTCAAGTAAGACGAGATGCTGTTTCATGTGAATCGGTGCTGCTAATTTCGGTACAATTATTACCTCTATCGGAATTCGCTTTCTGTCTCCAAGTTAATTGACGCCCTTTCAAGGTTGCGCATTTCGCCCTCGTTTCCAACAAATGCGGAAATTTTCATAGTACTTACTTTTCCACTGGGTTGAATGTTTAACTGTTCAGGCTAGATCTCTAGTGATAAAAGAGTTTTTTTGCTCCTTCGTCAAGCAAAATACTTGACATGACGTTTTGATCTTTGTACTATACCGGCGCAACGGCTGTTTTCAACAGAATTTCAGTTTGTACCATAGAGTACATTATAGCAGAGTTACTTTGGTTACTTGGTTTGTTCGCTTCTTGTGTTACACTATTACGTCCTTGTTTGTCGTTTTCTGTACTTGAGGTTTTATTTACTGTGGTGTTTCTTTCCACAGTTAAAACATTTTTTAATGTAAACATATTTATTGTTACTAAGTCATAAACACAATGGTATTACAGAAGATGTAAATGAATGACAAACTAACAAGGGATTTGGAAACAAGGGCAATAGCCCTTATATTAATCCATTTCCTGATACTTACAAATATAACATTAATAATAGTATATCATGGAGGTAGATAAATATTACATGTATTATGAAGCTGATACATTACTATATGACTGATACTGATTCGTGTATCAATAACAAATAACTACACTGAAGTTATATAATATAGGAGAAAATTTCAAAACGAATGAAATATAGAAAATAGTAGAATTAGGTAAAAAATGAAGAAAAGTGGTGCACAGTTTAGAAGCGATTGCTTGATATAATAAATTTTTGAACTGAATCAAATAAAACAATATTTTGCTCGTTCGACATACACTCCGATCCGATAAGTAACAAATTTGCTGTTAACCTAACTGGCAATTGAAGACTAAATATATATCTATCTCACAGATCAGTGAAACTATTGCACTTTAAAAGGAAGTGTTCAGTGGTTTCAATCTCACCACAAGAGCAATTAGGTGATTGGACAAGATTTCTATGAAACAAATGTTGGTTTAAGATACTACAGTTCATTCTCAGTCGTGAATGATATATTTGTCCAATTCTATTACCAATGAAAAAGTAAGACGGTTTTACATTTAATAAGGTAGATCGGTAGTCTTCCGCCATTTTGAATTTGTTATTTATGCTGTTATGGTATTATCTGCTTTCTAAATATGCAAATATTTTTATTTGTAATGAATCAACCAATATTATATCCATAATACAAAATGCAAAGGCCCTACATGGACTTGATTTCACATGTCTTTATCTTATCAGACGAGGTATGGTAACTTGATAATTAAATAAATGGGAAGAGGATTTTTGAAAAAGGGAGATAATCTGATAAAAATATTTTACAAAGATATCACTATGAAAATTCACATTTTACAAATTATATGGAAACAAAGTCGGTGACCCCAATTTTTCTTTATATTTTCTGAAAGTATGTTCAAAGGCTAACATATGAGTAAAATACAAAGATATCTATGGAATAGTTTTAAAAGAAAACAACCAAATACCTGTTTTTCCCTATATATTCATTAGAAATATTTGATTATTTTGATATCATTTATTTTAAAAACAAGCACGGTGACCCCCCTTTTTTATTATTTTATTTCAATGCTCATATAATAAGGAAACTTTCCTGAGAAAATAAAGAAAATCTATGGAAAAAAATTTTGGAGTACCCATCTACCTTAATTTGTTTTTAAACTGACTCTTAAAAATATTTATGGACAAACTCAATCTGAAATCATCAGGAAGCAAATTCCATGATCTGACAGTAGAAGGAAGGAAGTAGTTGGCATATTGTGATGTCCTAGTATTAGGAACTCTTATTGTATTAGTGTTTCGCGTGTTATACGAGTGAATATCTTGCTGACGGACTGGCAATAGATCGGTCAAGTAGGTCGGCGTCATATTGTTTACTAACTTATAGAAATATGTCAGTCGATGAATTTTACGTCTAACTGCCAACTTTTCCCAACCCGTTTCACTATAAAGAGCATTTATAGACGGCTTCTATTTGGACACTTTCTAGTTTATTTACCAAAAATGTTGTGGGATTATCCCAAACAACATCCGCATATTCTAATATAGGGCGAACATAAGTAAAATACAGTTGTTCAAGGGTTTTACCATTAAGAATAAATTTATATTTTCTCAATATATTTAGTCGACTGTAAGCTTTAGATACAATCATATCATATCAATATGCCTATGCCAGCCCCCATCACAAGATAAGATTAATCCTAGGTGTTTGTGTTCTGTTACATGATTCAAAGGAACATTATTCATAATCAATGGGGGATGAATTGGCTTGTTTAGATATTATCATAGTTTCCGTCTTGTTTGGATTAAAAGTAACCAACCAATTCTTTGACCATATATGTATTTTCTGTAAGTCATCATTCAGAATTTTTGAACTGCTAATAGGATCATCTACGATTAAATATAAACTTGTGTCATCGGCAAATAACTTTATATTTGAGTTAATTTCTGAAACTATATCATTAATATAAATTAAAAAGAATGAAGGTCCAAGGATCGATCCCTGAGGAACACCAGCTTTTATTGATCTCCATTCGGATGCAGAGTTATTGATAACGACACGTTGTTTTCTATTTTTAAGATAACTACTTATCCAGATTAATAGCTGTCCTTTTATACCTATCGCTTTTAGTTTATGAATTAGTCCCTTGTGCCAAACCCTATCGAATGCTTTGCTTATGTCACAAAAAATTACCCGTATTTCTTTTCCATCATCAAGAGCTTTTCCAAATTCGTTAGTCAAAAATAAAAGTTGGTTAATAGCAGAGTCACCAGGGGTAAATCCCGATTGGTTACTAGTGAGTATATTGTACTGACGTAAGTAATTATATGTATGTTTGTAAACGCACCGTTCCATTACCTTGCCCATCACACTAATTAAAGAGATTGGACGGTAATTGCAAACTTCAAACTTATCACCTTTTTTAAAAACAGGAATAACATTTGCAAGTTTCCAGCTTTCAGGAAAATCGCAGCTCGATAATGAGAGATTAAAAATTTTACAAAGTGGACTTTTAAGTATTGAACTGCCTTCCTTTAGAAGTCTTGGGTTGATTAGGTCAGGGCCTACAGCTTTAGATGTGTCCAATATATTTAACACATCACAAACCTCGTTTTCATGAAATTGAAGAGTAGACAAATCCGACTCAACAGTATAATTCAAAATTGGAAGCATTGCATTCGAATCGTCAACATTTGATTGTTCGTTAAAAAACTTGTTAAAAACTTTCGCAATGCCTTCATCATCTTGTATAATGTTATCGTTGTAGTTTAACATTTGAATTTGCTTACACTTGTTATTACTAAATAATTTTTTGACCAATTTTGACCAATTATTACTGTTTATCATTTCCTTATCATTTTATCAGGCAGATTGTAATAATACGTTCTTTTTGCCTTATCAACTATTGAATTACATTTATTTCTATTTTGACGAAATTTTTGCCATGAAGATGTCGAATTACTTCTTTTTGCTTTCTTATGCGATCGGTTTTTTCTTCGTATCGCTTTTTTGACTTCAGAAGTGATCCAAGGAGGCCATGATCTGATTTTTTTTACAGTTATAACTTTGTTTGGAACAGTATGGCCGACAATTTTTAAAATGGTTTCTGTTATATTAGTAACCGATTTGTCGACGTCATTCTGAACAAAGAGAGAGTCCCAATTCGTTATTGAGAGTTCTTGTCGAAACTTGTCATTGTCACCACGCTCATACAAGTATATTTTACGCTTGAAGGATTTAAAACTTTTCTTTTCGTGATTTATGACTCCAATTATTGGTAAATGATAACGTGTCTGTGCTAGGAGGGGAGCACCGACTTCAGAATGTAATAATATATTTGCATCATTTACTATAATTAAATCCAGTAAAGACGAACTATTTTCCGTAATATAGGTAGCTTCATCAATGAGTTGGTATAATTCGTACTGAGTCAGTAATGTTCGAATCTTATCGTTAGGGTTACGAATAAATTGGTTCACGTTGAAATCTCCCGTTAATATCAAATCTTTATTCGTAGCGAGGGCAAGGTCAACGGAATGATAAAAATTTTCCCATGTATTTTGATTGCTCGAAGGTGGGATGTAAAAGGTTCCAAAAAGAATCGTTCTTTGTTTAATTTTAATGTCAAGCCAAACGCATTCAAGATTTGCAATTTGAAGGTCATTCCTTTGTGTACAAATAAAGTCATTTTTAACGTACACAACAACCCCACCGCCCATACGATCAGGTCGATCATTTCTAAAAACATCATGGGTAGATATTTCTATTTTATCATTAGTGATCGTTGGATTAAGCCAACTTTCAGTAAAAGACATTATGTCATAATTGAAGTACTCTATCGATATCCGCTCGAGTTTGGGAACAAGGCTTTGTATATTTAAGTGAATAAACGTCAGATTACTGTCATACATGTTACTTGTATTATTTAAGTCACCACCTATGTCACTGCTTTCAGAAAATTCATCAATGAGAGATTCTGGGCCTGGGTTTGATTCAATTCCACTAATTAATAGTAACAGATACACAAGATGTCTTTCTCGGTAAGACGATGTTTTCTCTTGACTGTCCGAGCAAAACAATAAAATAAACCTATTCTCTGTCTGAAATATACACAATCGACCCCCATTATGTTATACCGGTGTTTAACATAAAGATGTTGACAGAGATGACAGGTCGGATGTTTCTTTGAATTTTTTCAGCAACATTTTTTGAGCGTTTGTCTCAGTTAACTTTGAACATTCGTTAGGATGGTTTCCGATTCCATTACAAAACAAACACAACCTCTTTTGCAGAGGTTTGTTATCCTTTACGTCGAATCTGCCAGGTGATCGGTACTTCTTACTCCTGGCAACAAATGATGCGGTTGATACAATTTTATACTTGTTTGGGCCTGTTTGTACAGCTTCTTGTATCCAAATCTCTTTCTTGATAGCATTACGGAGTTCAGAAATGTTCTAGTCGTAATTTCCGTGATCACGTTATATTGTGTCGGACAGAGATGTTTGTTAAGAATGTGTGGTATTAATAAACTACTATAGGATTCCGGATAACGACACATACTTTCAAGTCCCCGTATATAGCTTTCCAACAGATCTCTGAACGATTTCAATCCTTTAATTCCGGGTGCTAGTGTGGGCAAACTGAGTAGGTTTTGCATGAGGGTATTTATAATCTTGTATTGTTGACCAAATCTCTCGTGTAAAATTGTAGTAGCTTGTTCATAGTTTGCGCCTGTAATTTGTAATCCCGCTAAACATTCCATAGCCTCTCCATACAACTGATTTCAGATAATTAAATTTTTGCACATCGCTGAGTGGTGGGTTTTTATGTACGGCGGATGAAAATGAGTCCCAGAGGGCAGCCATTCTAATATATTTCCATCAAATGTAGGCAAATAAAGTTTTGGAAACTTGTGAAAGTGACTTGAAGATTGCGATGCATGCGAGTCTCGTAAATTTGAATATGACTGATTTAAATCAATAGGAACGTAGTGGATTAGATTGTAGAAACTCAGTTGCGTTCGGATTCAATGCCGACTGATGTAAACAATAGGAACGTAGTGTGACTGAACCATAGAATTAGATTGTATAAAATCAGTTGCGTTTGGATTCTATGTTGACTGATTTCTGGATTGACTTACTTCCTTGACGAATACGAATATTTTATTTATCCAATCATTGGGCCCACTAAGGGCATACATATAATAACAGTACATTAAATATCATCAAATCTGGAAGTAAAAATAAAATCAAGAATACATAAAAAAAACATCAATATGTATTTTCAAGACTTCTGTACCGTTTGTTACAATAAAAAATGCGATATGTTCCTGGATACTCGCTATACACATTTTATCAATCCGCTTCCTCGATTTCTCCCACAACTTTATTTTCGTCCGTAACATCAAAAATCTTTTCACTCCTATAATGTTTTGTTAGTCTTTATTAAATCTAAAATTGAACGAAATTATGCAACTGTTTGATGAGATTCTTCCTCTTCAGTAATTTTGTAATCACTCCTCGATGTCCCGCAAGGACAGCTTTAAGTTTTGAGCCCATCTTCCGTTTTGCATCAGCGCAAATATCTTGGAATATAGAGTTTTCGCTATAATGATTTATACTTATTGACTGTTATGAGGGAATAGCAAGTTTGTTGTCCCCGAGACCCTGACTATTGACCGAGGCGTAGCCGACGTATATAAGTGTTTTATTACACCGAAACACAAGATTTACAACTTTTAAATCATCTTAAATAACATTTCTCTCATTTTAGAATTTTTTTTCTAAATTTTACATTGTTATTAAAACATGAACAATTTCATCTATTTTCATCAACAAAATTTATTCTGCTCCATCACTGTAATTTGTATACTTATTTCAGAGTTGTCACTTGGAAACAATGATTTCAGTCTGAATTATCAACATAACTTTTATCCAACAGGAATTACAAATGAACAGTCTATATTTTATTATATAAAAAAATCCAGATTTACAATTTTTGAATCATCTTTGAATAATATTACTTCTCTCATTACCAGTATTTCCTTTTTAGTTAATTTTGTAATTTTATAAAAACATAATAATTACATCTTTTCGCATCAACAAAATTTATTCTATTGCAAAGTGAATAGTGTTCACTGTAATTTGCATATCTAGTTTAGAGTTGCCACTTGGAAGCATTCTGAATTATCATCAGATTTTTATCCAAAAAGAAAGCAAGGAGAAAGTTCGGGAAACTTGAAATCAGTCAATAGTCTGAGAAACTATTGACCGGTTACAAAATTGAAAAAGACGAAAATAGTAATTTTATTTTAGCCTGATTTTAGTAGTAATGTCCATATACTGAGGTATAATAAAAACTACTATAGACAACTAGAATTAGTGTTCAACGTTCAGATACCATACTTTCATCAATAAGCAACAGCATTCATGAAGTTACATGGGAAACGGGACTGTAACATTACGTTACTCAAAGTCTATGAAATTTACGACAAAAGGGATGCCCTGCAATGAAATGATCTGCTCTTTAGACCCAAGAGCTACGAAGTAGCTTGGGGCTTAAGCTATCACATAAGACGAAATCCACCAGGTTAAATAACACCCTATTCAAGACACTTTTTAAATTCACAAAATTGTTGCATTGGAATGATTAATGCAAACACAAGAATATTTGACAACTTAAAAAAACATTATCTCGAAACAAATGCAATAAATGGACAATGTATGTAACTGGACAGATGGGATTATATTTCAGACAATGCATTTTTCAACTAATTCCTAACTGCGGAGGTATACTCTGAGTCGTATTAATATTGTTAACAACCCAGTCTGCAAGTTGACGTCGGGCCAACGTCGCCTAAGGTCGATTACGGTCGCAGCTGACGTCGGCTGTATGTCGGGGGCCAACGTCGGGCCGACGTAATGTTGCTCATCGGCGCGACGTTGGCTCGACCAATGTGTTAGACGTTGGCCCGACTTCTCATTTCCGACCAGCCAACGGATTTGATGTTTAGAAATTTTTACTTCGTCGGCCAGGCGTTAATGCCAACGATAATCCGACGCTTGATTCCGATTTTCAGACCATCAACCGACCATTATCCAATGTTCAGATATACTTGAATGTATTTAAACCTATATAATACCATTTAATAGACTCCTTTGTTTTAACCGTCCATCCCGAACATTAAATTTGCAATGTGACGGCCTCAATGCATACAGCTGAACATGCTACCCTCCCGGTGCACCTGATGACAATCCCTTTCAGTCGAATTCAACCTCGATAGTTCAACTATATGTGCTTTATTGTTATTACTTTCCGAATTTCGTGAAAACACGTGCGTGAAAAATCCTTTCTTGACTTAACAACAAGCATGAATGAATGGCTTCCAAAATCGACAAACATGAAAAAGAACACACAAATTTGTGCTATAGACACAAATTCCCTGCACATAACTGATGAACTCTTCCGTACTTGTAGATGTATTTAAATCAAAAGATAATAATAATGACGGAATAATATATATTAGTGTACCAATATATAATCTTAATAACTACATTAGTGAAAATGTTTATGGAAATTGAAGTCATGTCCATACTTAATCCTATATTGGAATCCATGGAATGGAACCTGCACACCCTCCCGAAGTTCTCTCTGGTTTTCAGCAACAACGTAAATTCTTATTAATTTGTGCATCGGAAAGTTTTGTATCATTTATATAATCAATCGTCCTTTAAAAGAGTATTAGTAGTTTCTCCGCAGAATCTTGTCCATAGAATGGAACCTGCACACCTTCCTTTTCTCTGGTCTTCAGCAACAGCCTAAATTCTAAATTCTTATTCATTTGTCCTTCGGAAAGTTTTGTATCATTTACATAATCAATCGTCCTTTAAAATCATAACTTCTCAGTGTAAATATCATAAATGTAGGAACACAAAAATGTATGTGAAAGGTATCTGTGTAAGGCATCTGTTCTGAAAGAAAAAGAATATTCATGCATTGTTTTGGCTACAATCCTTTGATACATGGATTTTATACCAATAAAATTGTGTTTTGTTCTGTTCTGATTATTTATATCTAAAATCGTTTACAACAAACATAACATGTCGATTTAATTATCATCACATGTAAACCGGCAACTGAAGTTCAAAGCGATAACCACATGTGAATACACAGTCAATTAGTTTATTTCTTATTAAATAAAAATATTACTATGCATCAACAAAAATATTACTTACATCTGTGTTTCACATGTTTCAGTAATTAATTTTATCCTCTGAAATCCTGTATTCTTTTAAAATAGGAACCGACGGTGGGTAATAGACAATACATGTATTAGCATTACTCTTAGTTATTAACATGAAAAAATTAAAACCCTGGAGTAAAACGCAAGTAGTTAAATGTTATGCATATCCCGTGGCCGCCGCCTTGCTTCGCCCACGGGATAT